>VMBQ01005759.1:26122-43430 GCA_007657795.1 Dreissena rostriformis
AAGCAGTGGTATATGATAGCATAATTATCGTATAATCGAAAGCAGTGGTCTATGATAGCATAAATATCGTATAATCGAAAGCAGTGGTATATGATAGCATAATTATCGTATAATCGAAAGCAGTGATATATGATAGCATAATTATCATATAATCGAAAGCAGTAGTCTATGATAGCATAAATATCGTATAATCGAAAGCAGTAGTATATGATAGCATAATTATCATATAATCGAAAGCAGTGGTATATAATAGCATAAATATCGTATAATCGAAAGCAGTGGTATATGATAGCATAATTATCGTATAATCGAAAGCAGTGGTGTATGATAGCATAAATATCGTATAATTGAAAGCAGTGATATATGATAGCATAATTATCGTATAATGGAAAGCAGTGGTATATGATAGCATAATTATCGTATAATCTAAGCAGTGGTATATGATAGCATAATTATCGTATAATCGAAAGCAGTGGTATAGGATAGCATAATTATCGTATAATCGAAAGCAGTGGTATATGATAGCATAATTATCGTTTGATCGAAAGCAGTGGTATATGATAGCATACTTATCGTCTAATCGAAAGCAGTGGTATATGATAGCATAATTATCGTATAATCGAAAGCAGTAGTTTATGATAGCATAATTATCGTATAATCGAAAGCAGTAGTCCATGATAGCATAATTATCGTATAATCGAAAGCAGTGGTATATGATAGCATAATTATCATATAATCGAAAGCAGTAGTCTATGAGAGCATAAATATTGTATAATCGAAAGCAGTGATATGATAGCATAATTATCGTCTAATCGAAAGAAGTGATATATGATAGCATAATTATCGTATAATCGAAAGCAGTGGTATATGATAGCATAATCATCGTATAATCGAAAGCAGTAGTCTATGATAGCATTTGTTTCCATATAATCAAAATCAGTGGTCTATGCTAGCATAATTTCCATAGAATCGAAAGCAATAGTCTATGATAGCATTATTATCGCATAATCGAAAGCAATAGTCTATGATAGCATAATTATCATATAATCGAGAACAGTGGTGTATGATAGCATTTGTTTTTTTATATAATCGAACGCAGTAGTCTATTCTAGCATAATTTCCATATAATCGAAAGCAATAAACTATTATAGCATAATTTATTCTCAAAAACGCTTACTTATTTATTTACTTATTTATATGTAATCACATTATCAAAAAAAAACGCAACCCACCGCAATTATGTGTGAATGTCCATTTTAATATTAAATATTCAATTTAATATTAAATATTCAATAATATTAAATATCATTAAATAAAAAGTGTTGTCGCATAAGCAATTTATTTTTAATTTGTGAAAACCAATACGACAAGGGTCAATTCATATGCATATTAAATTGGTCAATATAATAACCTTTATAACCTATGCAAACAAAACCGTCAATTTAAGTATTTTCACCAATCTGGTTGAACATCGACATCTGTGTTGTACGTTTCGTCATCCAAATCCAATATAAACGTTGGCTTGCACGCCTGAGCTTGCAGTAGACTTTTCAATGACGGTATGGTCAACGCCGAGTTGAAGGAAGGCTTGGCCCAGTTGTGTAATTCAATTGCCATAGCAGTAATGGTGTTATTACAAAGTAACCCGTTTTTGTACAGGTGTGGCAGAACAATAAACTCGGAACCTTCTATATCCATTTTCATTAGAACTTTCTCCGGACGAAGCGGTTGTATTGACGTACGGACGAATTCCGCTAAATCCATCGTTGGCACGTCATATTTGGTCATATTCTTTTTATTGTTAATAACTGTATCAAGGATACCCGCACCCCAGTCCAAATCAAAATTTGTCTCTGAATAAACTGTCACTGTGTCTCCAGTCCTATTTGACACGGCGTAGTTCTCAAAACTGACCGAAAGTCCCTTGCTTCTGTAAGACATTTCAATATGTTTAAGTCTGGTCATGTGTCGAGGGTTCGCTTCAAATCCAAACGAGCAGACATCTTGCCGCCGATATGTCCGTGAAACAGGTCCGAAATATTCGTCGAAATATTTTAAGAACGGTGCCTTAGGATACAACCAAGGTTCATACACTTTTCTTACTTGAACACCTTTGTTACTTCCAAGATCCAAAAATACAGAACGACATTTTCTTTTTATATTTTTATAATCAACTTCTTTTCTTATATCCGAGTTATTGCTTTGATGCTCTTGATGCTCTCGATGCTTTTTCTCTGTAATGTTACTAAAACGTTTTAATGAAAGGTATGCAATACTACTTGCAAACAATATCAAAACTATAATTAATGTTTTGCTCCTATTTCGTGAAAACAACCCGTTTGCTGACAATCGCGAGCAAGAACGAAAATGACAACGATGTTTAAGTATGGTAGTCACATAATGTGTTATTATATTTCTATGGCATGTGAAAAGGCAAACCTTTGAAATGTTTAAATATACCAACGTTAGTATGCAATACGAAATTTGATCATCTACACACGATGTCAGATATAGCGTTGCCACACACAATCTGACAAATTTGCAAAGGCTTGATCAACTTCAAAACCAGTAAAAATGGTAAGATCTATGATGTTTGAAAATTCGACACTTATGACACAGTCATTTAGTTTGCTTGTGTATTCTCAAATAAGTTAGACAATTATGATCATTATTGTCTATGACGTTGCCAGTGGATACATCATTATGTACCCTGTTAAAGTAGTGACACCATGTAATATATATATATATATATATAACCCTATCCTCAGTAAAGCAAATTTTACTGAGGACTTACTTGTTCTATTGTTGTTTGTGATAGATGACATCACAATAGTGTTTCGCCTGCGTGAGAAAGTATAGTCGATTGGTGTATAGCGAATTTTCGTGAGTAACGGATAGGTTAAAAGTTTTTTGCAAAATAATTTTATATATGTTAAGATTTATAGTTTTCTTTGAATTGAATACAAATAGCGTATCATTTTTCAATCGATTCATGTTACTGTTGACGTGTGTCAATGTTTACAACTGTTTCTTTTTTCGAAAGCAAAACAAGGTCACGTTATGTACGCACCGTTTTTGAGACGAAAGGAAAAGTGCAGACGTATGGTTTCTTGAATTTTGCAGATTTTGTTTGGTAAACATAATGTTCATTGATGTAATATTTTAGTATAATGTGTCCTTTACAAAAGTAAGAATGCTCATAAACAAAATTGATGCGTACCATATAAAATAAGCATAAAAGCTGCAACTCGTGATTTAGTGAATAACGGATATGTGTTGACCCATATTCAGGAATGTGGGGATTGTCTCAAACTACATATGAACTCAATTGAAGTTGTCCAATATGTATCATAACAACTGAAACTTTCCAAAAAATTTACAGTTGGAAAATAGTAAATTCATTCAGAAGAATAATAAAAAAAAAAATGTAAATTTAAACAATCATATAATTTTATTAAAATCCATATAAATTAGACAAAGTGTTTTATGTATGGTTTGTTCTCAATTATAATGAATAACTTCATAATTTTAAATACATGTGCTCCTTCATTCCTCGTCAAGAGATGCAAATTTGAATTAGATAGTGTATATTGTGTTGAGAATTACATTATTTGCCCACATATCTATTTTTAACACACTTGAATTGTCAGTTCTCGCTTTTAATTAAACAAATTCAATATTTTTTGTGTGTTCAATTGTTATCAGATATTATGCACAAATGATACAATAATGCGTAGACAATTGTCTCTGTTGAAATCATGTCATATCTTATTAGGAAAGTTTTAATGATTTTTATTATAATGCATATATACTTCACAAAAAGGGCTGCTTTATCAAGTCAATGGTTGTTCAATTGTTTATCTTTATTTTCCGAAGTTATCATATTAACATAACTATGTACTTTTAACAGATTTGGGATGGCAAATCATGGTTAATGTATCTAGTCTGTACACACATTAAATAATGTTCATTTCTTTAAGTAATTCAGTGCTTTCTCTACATGTCTTTTTAGAGCAAGATGGGGAGGCCCCGTAGACCGGCAAGAGGCAGTTAGAGCCCAGCTGACACTCAGGCCATGCTTATAAAGAAAAAAGCATTCTCCCTCCAAACCGCTTCGGGCACAGATAATTTGCATAGTTTCAGTTGATCAAATAGGTATGGGTTTTTGACTATCCAAAAGATGAAATATTTAAAAACAAAAGAACATAGAAATGGTATGTCTAATTATTGTATGTGTTCCATATGATGATGATGTTAAAACCATGTGTTTTTACAATTGTATTTTTGTTCTGACCATTATATAATTAAGCAACACAATACCTTAAAAGCAATGTATCTTATAATTATACATGTACATGGGCTGTGAAACAAAAGTATAGGTTCACAGAGTAAATATTAAATTGCTTCAACAACAAGGTTGCCAACATATTGCATTTTGCTCACTGAACATAATGCTTTGCCTTTTTTAAGTAAACAAATATTGCATGTTTTGCTTTGACAGTTTTGCATTTAGATTAAGTCATGTAATAGTCGGATATATTCTAATAACAAAAAAAAATATTATAGTATTACCCGGATGCAATTGGTGGAAAAAAACACAATAAGATTGAAAGTGGTTTTCATATTGCAACTGATAATAAAGATTAGTTTTTTAGCACAAATTTCTCTATAGTATTGTGTCAAGAAATGAAAATACAAATTTCACTTAATTGTTTCATGTACTTTTGTCTTTGCAAATCTTTGAAAGCTGTTGTATGCATTTATAATATATATCTATTGTCTGTTATGTTAACCTGTGAACCTAGTCATTGATTCTCTATGATTTACAGTTTTTGTTTTGCCAACTATTTTTGTCACTTAAACCTCAATGAATCTTTTATTTCCGTTGTTTTGTTTGCAGTTATAATGTTAATTTATGATCTGTTATGTTTGTCTTTGATCCTAGTCAATGATTCTCTGTGATTTACAGTATGTGTTTTGCCAATCATTTTTGTCAATTAAAACTTATGATCTCACAAAAAGTGTTTGTTGTCAAATTAATTTATTACTTGATTTTCCCAATACATTCAAGTTATTTCAGCATACATCTTCATGATGATTATGACTTCTTATATATTTTAACACCACAATCCATCACTGGGTAATATTTACTGCATAATGACCTATTTGTGGCTGTCTTGAGAAAACCCTGAGCACGTTATACATAAAATCCGATAAAGACCTAAGCGATCCGGTTATGGCTGAATCAGTGTACCATGAAATTCGCGCTGTAAACAAATAATATTTGTCGGAAATGTACAACCGCTGGCATGCTTTAAAGGGACTTGTTCACAGTTTATCAAAATGAGAATTTTTCAACTCTTTGTTACAGATTCAAGAAATAAATGAACAATGTACATCAGTGTGCGAAATAACACTAATTCCGCAAACTTACACTGAAAATACACTTTCGTTTACGAAAATTCATCGTTAGAAATTGATAGAATTATAAAGCGTCTCAGACGCGAAACGATTTAAAATTTTCGATTTCTTGTGTTATCGTTATATTTGGTAACAACACATGGATGGTTGTACAAAGTATAGAATAAATGGCAACCCATGTGAAGACGGATGGTCAGGTCCGCACATTATGTAGTGAATTATAAATCGTCTCAGACGCGAAACGATTTCGTAAAGCCTCAACAACGACCCGAACATAAACTCTGAATTACACACACACACACACGTGAAGACGGATGGCTGAGTGGTTTCGGCGCTTTTACTCCATGGGTCAGTGGTTCGAGCCCTGGTGTGGTTAACTCTTTTTTTTTTCTTTTTTTTTTTTTACTTTTAAATTAAATCTTGTTTATATTGGAGCTCTTTAGTTCTGATGTTTATATTTATCAATTTAAAGCATTGAATGACAAACTTTAAAACATGCTAAAATCTGTGAACAAGTCCCTTTAATAGGAAAGACATTTGTCTTTCGAGGTTTAATGGTTAAACTACTGAATAAATGATGTACACCGGGTACGTTGAAATACAATTTGATGGTATGAACATTGTCTTATACAAAGTATAATCAATATTTGCCCATGATGATAGGTATACAATAAACAGGGTGAACAATTTATTGGTATGAACATCGTCTTATACAAATTCTTCTATCAGTCTGATCGACCTGTAGACAAAGAATAACAATTGGATTGTAAAAGTTATCACACAAACATAAAACGGTTTTTTTAACGCAGCTTAGAAACATATATTTATCATTTTAATTTTACAAATGTTATAAAAATCATGTAAAAAGTGAAATCGTTTTAGCATTATAATTATTTATTATCAATAAGCAACTCATGATTGAATTCCTATGCATCAGAACAATCATAGTGGTATTTACTGACTAATAAAAATTGTTAAATTCAAATTATTTCTTAAAACTAATTAAGATGCACACACTTCTTTAAAATATGCCTTCCATTGTATCAGTCATTGATTTCTCATTTCAGTGTAAGGTGTATTTCATTTAAGTTCATTTCATAAGTCAATAATTGTCCCATTTCAGTGCGACGCGTTTACAGTTTATTGCAAAGACTCGTGTGTTCTTTTTTAGTGGCAAAGATAACAAGATCAAAGAGTGGGACGCAGACAAGTTTGAACACATCGAAACCCTTGAGGTACAGCCATAGGTGTTACTGATCATCATCACCCTTGAGGTACAGCCATAGGTGTAACATATTATCACCCTTGAGGTACAATCAAAGGTGTTACACGAGCATATGAGCCGTGCTCTGGCAAAATGGGGCTAAGCTGCATATGCATTAAGTGTCATACTGGATTACCCTTGCGACAAAACTTTCTGCCTAGACTGGATTTTTATGCCTCCGGTATGGTGGCATATAGCAGTTGAACTGTCAGTCCGTCCGTCCGTCCGTCAGTCTGTGCGTCCGTCCGAAAACTTAAACGTTGGTCATAACTTTTGCAATATTGAAGATAGCAACTTGATATTTGGCATGCATGTGTATCTCATGAAGCTGCACATTTTGAGTGGTGAAAGGTCAAGGTCAAGTCATCCTTCAAGGTCAAAGGTATTTTTTTTTCAAAGCGGCGCAGTAGGGGGCATTGTGTTTCTGACAAACACATCTCTTGTTGTTTATAAGAGACTTCATTTAAAGGAATAAATTTGTATAAGCGGAAAGCATCGTCCCTGAATAGCCTGTGCGGATTGCACAGGCTAATCTGGGACGACACTTTACGCACATGCATAAAGCCCTGTTTTCCCAAAGCCAGATTCATATGGATTGTGTCCCTGAGTAATATTATTTTTCTAAGAAAAATCTTAAATCTTCCATAAAGGCATTACATAACGAATAAATATTGGCAATTGTTTTTTTTAATGTAAGTTTATATCCCTGCTTTAATGTAGCCTGTTGTTGCAGGGTCACCATGGTCAGGTGTGGTGCCTCAGTGTCAGCCCCAGTGGCAATGTGTTGGCCACAGCTTCACACAACAAGTCCCTGCGCCTCTATCAGAAGACTCATGAACCCCTCATAATGCGAGCGGAGCGCGAAATGGTACGCAGTCTGATCTCTAAGTTGTTAAACATTTATGGTACGCAGTCTGATTGTTAAGCTGTTAAATGTCCACGTTAGGCATCTGACATCCCAGTTTTTACACATCCATGGTAGGTAGCCATAATGTTCGACTGTTACACATCCATGGAAGGTAGCCATAATGTTCAACTGTTACACAGGCATGGTAGGTAGCCATAATGTTCAACTGTTACACATCTATGGTAGGTAGCCATAATGTTCAACTGTTACACATCCACGGTAGGTAGCCATAATGTTCAACTGTTACACACGCATGGTAGGTAGCCATAATGTTCAACTGTTACACATCCATGGTAGGTAGCCATAATGTTCACCTGTTACACATCCATGGTAGGAATCATTAATGTTCAACTGTTACACACCCATGGTAGGTAGCCATGATGTTCAACTGTTACACATCCATTGTAGGTAGATATTATGTTCAACTGTTACACATCCATGGTAGGTAGCCATAATGTTCAACTGTTACACATCCATGGAAGACAATCTGACCCATCAGTCATTACACATTCATGGTTGGCTTTCTTTCTGTTCAATTGTTAAACATTCCAAATTGTTATAGTGACATCAATGTTCTAAATGAGTCTTGAATAATAAAAAAAAACATCAACGCCTCTTGCTTTCCATGTTTGTGTATTTTCCTTACATTTATAGCATGTATTGTGTTAATATATGAGCCTCGCTCTGAGAAAACAGGGTTTAATGCATGTGCGTAAAGTGTCGTCCCAGATAGGCCTGTGCAGTTGGCACAGGCTAATCAGGGAGGACACTTTCCGCCATAAATTTGATTTTTGCTAAGAAGAGATATTCTTTAAACCCAAAACACCGCTTTCTGCACATGCAATAAGCCCCGTTTACCCAGAGCGCAGATCATTTATAGCATATATTGTTTTAATATATTTATATGCCTGTTGCAGGAGAGGGAGAAGGAGTTTGAGAACACATTGGGACAGGAAGGAGAGGCTGTGGTAACTATGGAAACGTCTTGTGGGTCTTCTTGGGTTAAGTCAGTTATCTGAATATTGTCATCTAATTTGTCTTTCATGTCATATACATTAACCCGTTAATTTGGAGGATTTTTTTCTTAAGCAAAATATGACAGCATATTTATCATCATCTATAATGAAGTTCTAATTGCAAATTTATAAAGTTATGGTTGTTAAAACGTATGCACTTCCAGCTTGATGTTTATATTGTTTTTACACTGGGCTTGAGCAGTTAACCGCAGTTGGTATTTTGTATCTTTGTTGTATTTTTTGTTTTGATAAACGCATGCATTCTTGTTCATATGGTTGTGTGCATGCTTCAGGTCCCAGGGGAGACAAACACAGAGACTGGCCTGGCTGGCAAGAAATCTGTGGAAACTGTGAAAGCAGTAAATGACCATGTCATATGTGTTGCATTTTTGGAATATGGTATCAGTGGGGGGTAATCACGTGACAGTCAAGATGGCGACGTCCATACCGAGACAGATATTTTTCGACATTTTATAATCTTTAATTACTTTTATTTGTTGTTTTAATGCCGCTCACTTTCCAGCCATGTCAGCAAGAAAGTGGTTAGAGTTTATTCCATATTAATATTCGCTCTCAACTTTACTCGCTACGAATTTTCTTAGCGGGAGCTGTAATTTTGTGATTCGCTAAGAAATTTTGAAGCGAGTAAAATCGAGATATAGAGCAAATATTAATATGGAATAAACGCTAATTACTTTCTTAGTGATATGGCTGGAAAGTGAGCAGCATTAAAAAAAAAAGTCACAAAGGTATAAAACGGTGAAAACAACTGTCTCTGCATGGACATCGCAATCTTGACTTACTTAAGATTATCAGGGGATTTTCCCTCTGGGTATGCATTAAATATATTCCGCACCAACATGTGCAATAATTGTCATGCATGCAAACTAAAGATATGATTGCTTTGTTGTTTATAGGCTGAGCGCCTGATGGAAGCAATTGATGTTTACAAGGAAGAGAAATACAAATGGTCAATATACAGCTTGGAGGCTCAATCAGGCAGAAAGGTAGTATCAATACGCGTTTTGGATATAATGTTTGAGTTTACATGAAATATAGCCTGCTTTCTTACAAGCAAATGAGCTGTACTCTGTGAAAACAGGGCTTGAAGGACGAGATCAAAATGTCATCCCAGATTAGGCTGTGCAGTCCGCACAGTCTTATCTGGGACATCACTTTATGCACATGCATTAAGCCCTGTTTTCCCAGAGCGCGACTAAAATATTTTGTTCTAAAACAGCAATCTTTAAACTCGTATTAAGCCGGGTACAAACGATTAAAATCTTATTAATGTATATTTTAAACTGCTTGTTTTTTCGTTGATTTTGATTAAGGGTTTTTCATCTGTCAGAAAACAATATAAAGCTAATATGCACTGGAATTAAACCAATAGATCATGAGCAAATTGTTTAAATAGTCATGCCTCAAATTTTTAAGAGCTCTTAATTCAGAATACAAAGTTACCAAATTTTGATGCATTTGAATTTAATTAAATTGTTTTTGCTTTCGTTTGTCAAAGCCATGCATCAGAACGACAAAGAGTTGTTTACTGGCCAGTAAATAATCATTATTATTATGTTTCTTACATGTTTAAGTTGATATTTGTATAAAATGAAGAGAGTTTGTCTTGCTTATAAGATTTAAACAATATTGTTTTTTGTCTACAGGCACATAGGCAAGTAACATGTTACATGCAACTACATTTTAATGTATCTATGCCTTTCAGAGTCCAGAGCCGGACCCACATCCTATGATGCTGGCCTTTAATGCACCAACTCCAGAGAAATATGTTCAGCTTGTGCTACTAAAAGGTGAAATACCGGTGTGTGTACCAGATGATTAATTCACCACTGCTTATTTTCATCTCTGTGATGTACAAACAACAAAATTATTGGATATCACAATTGTATATACTAGTTCTTATTACAATGATAAACGTATTGCAAAACGCGCTGGTGTCTATGACACTAATTACTGATTAATAAACAATAAAATATTGTATGCTGTTTGCTATGACAATGATAAAAGGAAATAACATGTTGTGTACTGATTGCTATGACACTGATAAACAGAATATAAATCGTAGGTCAGTTTGTTATGACAACGATAAACAGATAATACAACCGAGGCCAATTTGCTATGACAATAATAAACAGATAATAAAACGTTTCGTGCTTGTTGCTATTACAATGATTATCGTATAACAAAACACTTTATGCTAGTTTCTATGACTATTTCAGTGAGCTAAGGGAGGAGTTGTTGGTGATGCCGTTCTAGTATGTGATAGAGCTGCTGAAACTGCTGGACGAGTTCATAACCGCAGGCTGGGACGTGGAACTCAACTGTAGATGCCTCTTCTTTCTGCTTAGGTAGGCATGTGTGTTAAGTGTCGTTCCAGATTAGCCGGTGCAGTCCGCACTGGCTTATCCGGGATAAAACTTTCCGCCTACACTGGATTTTCATTTAAAAGAGACATCCTTAAACTGAAAATTCAATAAAAGCGGAAAGTGTCGTCCCTGATTAGCCTAATCTGGGACGACACTTTATGCACATGCATTAATCCCCGTTTTTCTTAGAACGAGGCTCATTTAGGCTGTTCCCGTTTGTTAAGCTAGTAGGACCCATTTAGGGCATAGCTTGTAGTCTGTTTCCCCCACCCCCTTCCTCTGTTAAACTGTAGATTATTTGTTGCAAAACACATCTAGTTAAACATTGTAAAACGTGTGTGCATATTTATTAAAAGAAAAAAATTACATTGTTCAATAAGCACACTATTTTGTAGCTAAGTTTAAATTTGGTACCTCAACAGTTATAAAGAATGGAACAAGTTCCAATACTGTGGAGATTGATAAACATATGTGGCATGTTCTGACAAAACTGGGCAAAATGCTTGTGCGTAAATTGTCATCCCAGATTAGCTTGTGCAGTCCGCACAGGCTAATCAGGGACGACAATTTCCGCTTTTATGGATTATTTTGTTTTAATAATGTCTCTTCTTAGCGAAAATTCAGTTTAGGCGGAAAGTGTCGTCCCGGATTAGCCTGTGCGGACTGCACAGGCTAATCTGGGATGACACTTTACGCACAAGCATTTTGCCCAGTTTTGTCAGAACACGCCACATATCTTTATTCCATAATGTCTATTTCATTCGGGTATATTTGTGCACAATTGCAAAATAACATTGTTACTGTCAAACGCTTCTTAAAACCTGAAACCATAAGCACCATAACGATAAATAGATACAAGTTTTTGTACAGAATAAATATCCTTCTAAAATATTTGTTGTGTTGCTTATTATACATGTATTGTGTGTATTTGCACGAAAAATTAGTTATGAAGATAGGACATAATTTAAGCATCTAATATATGCTAAATTTAATACAGTTCACAGGTATAAGTTCATGTTAGAGAGCATATATGATATGTTTATTAGCCGCACTCTGGGAAAACGGGGCTTAATGCATGTGTGTAGTGTCATCTCAGATTAACCTGTGCAGTACACACAGGCTTATCTGGTACAACACTTCCGCCTAGACTAGACTTTCGTTTCTTTAATCATAAAATTCCATTAAAGCCGAAAGTGTCGTCCCTGTTTAACCTGTGCGGACTGCACTGGTTAATCAGGGATGACACTTTACGAACATGTATTAAGTCCCGTGTTCTCAGAGCGTGACTCATATGTATTGTTTGTTCAAGGTATCACCATGGACAGATCACCTCCTGTTCGGAGCTGCTGTCTGTCATTGACCACATGAGGAAGGCCACACCGGACAGACTGTCAAAGCTCAGAGTGAGTGTAACCTTGACTTGTAACCTTGTGTCACCATAATGTGTTTAGTTTGTAACTTAGTGAGTGTAACCTTATGGTTGTAAACATGTGTGTTTCCAAGTTACCTAGTGTAACCTTGTAATTATGACTAAGAATGGGACGCTGGTGAATGTTACTTAGTAAGTGTAACCTATTAATTGTAACCTGGTTAGTGTCACGATAATGTGGTGTGTTATTTAGTGAGTTTAACCTTGTGGGTGTAACCGTGTGTGTTTCTTAGTTAGTGTTAACTAGTAAGGATGACTTTATGACAAAATAGGTGTAATTTGGTGTATGTTTCTTAGTGACTGTAACGTTTTAAGTGTTTCAGAGTGAGTGTATGTGTACATTGGTAAATGTAGCTTGGTGTTAATTTGTTAATGTAACCATGTAATTGTCATCTTGTAAGTCTTACCTAGTAAGTACTAAGAAATTGTATTTTAGTAACCTTGTGATGAACAAGTGTCTCTACAATTCATATAAACCTTAATTACACCTCACTTAATTTATGTATCTGTTAGTGTCCTTTGACAATACCAGTTATTCGATTTGATTGCGTTTCCCTTATTATTAAGCATTTTATTGTAATGTTGTATTATCAACATATTTGATATTTCCGGACTGAGTTGGTTGCAAAAAAATGATTTTGATATTTTCAGGACAAGTGTCAAATGATTGATAATGTCATGTTGTAATATCAAATTATACGATGTTTCAGGACCGAGTGGGTTTCAATCTGGCCGGCCTGCAGTTCATACAGAGGGACATTGAGCAGTCCGAGGACACCGTGTTCTTTATGGATGCCACCGACGCTTCAAAGAGAAGAAGAAAAAGTAAAAAAAGAAAGTTGTATTGGCTCTTTAAACATAGTTATGTATTCTTAATAAAAAAAAACTTGTTTTTATTGATTTTGTTTTTATTTGCAACAGTGCCTGCTTCCACCACCTCTAGATGAGGTTGACCGAACATCTGAATAGAGTGTTGAGTATAAGTGCAAAAAAGCATCAACATTTTTAAAAGATCATTAAAACATAGATTTCAAGATAATGTTACAATAATAACATCTTAACGCGAACAGTAATACATGAACTAAGATTTATCCACGGCATCAGAGATGTATTAACTTTTACCGCTAACAGATTATTGATTTATATATCATTCCACCACTGCTTTAGTAGGTCATGGAATAGAAACTATACCAAAGATGTATCAATCAATGATCAGTTTAAAGACTCGACTTAACGAAATGATTGCTTTTCCATATATAAATATGTATAAGGAGAAAAAAATATTTAATATATATTATGTTAAAGTAATCATTAGGTTAGGTCTAGCTTACATAATGTTTGGTCAAGATGGCTCACACTTTGAAAACATAGAAACACCTTTTGTCACCTTATACACACTTGTAATGCTTTATCTGCGACCTAATGACGATCAAACTTAACCTAAAAACTTGATAAACAAATCAATGTCAAATTTAAGTGGGTTACATAAAATAAAATAAAAATAGATCACCATGTAATTTTTTCCACAATTCCTGGACCTTCAACTCAAATGTTTCTGAGCCGTCTAATCCCTCTTGTATATAGATTGAGTGGGTTCAAACATCAAACCTAAACAGCCAGTTACATTCCAACACAACGGAAACTGTTTGCTCTTTACCAGTAGTTGGCTCAAACACAGTGGTTATTCATGTTCTTTTCATTAATATCACTTTTTCTACTTATTAAATGTTATTATTCTGTTTAGTTCTAATATTCCCACGTCCGCGGAGAATGCTATGTTGATAATCATATTTTATAATTAAAACACACATATAAAACTGTCCGATTAAAAAATGAAACCATTGTGTGAGTTAAAATTGTATGATAAATCAAATACCAGTTAATAACAATTTTCCGTATTAGCCCTTAACGAATTAACTGTTCAATAACACAATCACCACACCGACAAGCATGCAATTTAGTTGACAGGAACTGTTTGTGTGTGTTGAAATATTTGGAAGAAGTTTTTAGCTCACCGTTTCTTCGATAGTAGTTATTCGGTTGTAGTAGTTTGTAGTCTCCGTCACGATTGTTTTTCCCGACTGATATGTTCGGCTCTCGCTTCTCACGAACTGGATTGTTACGGAAATATTGACGCTCTTTCTTCCTCCGCCGAAAATGGGGATGCTGGTACGATGAAGGGCGTATTTACCCTCTTTCACTTTCTCTGCGGACGACGCTTCACCTGCTTTCTGACTTAAAAATCGCCTGACGTCGGATGGCAGTTGGCTCAAAAAACTTCCCTTTGCAAGCGCGGCAGATTCAATACGCCTGTTCATTTCATCTTGCCATTCCTTCAATTTTTGCTTTTGAAATAATTCGATCGCTTTGATCTCCTGTGCTATAATCTCATGGTTCCCAATATTCTGCTGCATTCTGAACAGACCTTGCACGACATCTCGTGGAATAAATACCTGCCAACCTCCGCCAAGGAAACCTTTTTGGGGTCCAACAAACCCTTCGTACATATGGACACCCTTGGGGACAATAAGCTCAACGGCGTGTTGCAGATTGTTCCATTGTTGTAATACAGCATTGTCGTGTCGATATCCGTCATTGCCTTGTCTTTTCTCAGGTGTCCAATACTGACCCTCGGCTGGTGCATTTCCTCCATAAAGTCGATACAGCTTGACGAAGTCATCTTTTGGAGTTGTCATATAATAACCTCCTCCGGCGAAGTTGTTGAAGTGTTCGCCGTGAAAAAACGTTGAATGGACCAAAGTCGACAGGATTTATTTCCCAAATCACATTCGTTTTACCATGGTGATTCGCAACTGATGCCATTTCAGCGCGTTTAAGTTCGACTTAAACATGAAGGACACATCGAATTATCAGTGTCGACAGAAAAACGGCAATAATGTACGTATAAAAAGAATACATTAAATTTAAGACGTTTATACCTGCAACTGTCCCTGTGCCTTCTCCGCTAATGTGTGTGTTATCAAGACCACATGAGGCAGGTAAAGTATGTATTGATACGTTTGCACATCACTTCATTCGTGGTATTGTTTGTGTTGATATAAATGTTGATATTGGTATGATATAATCAACGATTTTATCATTTAGAACACTGATTGCAGAGTTATTAAGAGTTTACAAGGATAGATTTATGTCAAGGTAATAGCCCACATGTATTACATACAATGGCAGTGACGAGCACGAGCGCATATCTAATCAATCATACATGGTTAAACATATTTTAATCCGAGATAAAGCACATTAATTTTAAATTGTTATATGTCCCGAAATTAATGCAATCAAAACATCATACTATTAGTAATGATAATTACATATATCAATAACCTGTGTGTGTCAAAATAAATGAGTAAGTCTTTGTTGGTGTTATTGTTTTCTTATAATTATTGCTGCGACTAAAAAAAAAGTCCTCGTGCAGATTTTAGTTCATACAACAGTTAATCCTTCTTTCTTGAATTTACCATTAGATGTTAACTCAAGATTCAGTGCTAGTGTATTGTTGCTTTCCTCAGATAACTAAAAGACCTAAATGTGCTTCTGTAATAAATAAATTAATAATAACAGAACAGAACAGAACAGAATATTTTATTTTAGCTTAAGCATACAGCTCATCGCCATAAACATACATATGCAATAACAGCATGCGTTACAATTATATACAAAACATACATCATTTTGAGGAAAGATCAATTTAAAAAAGTAATGACATACAACATGTTTTAGTGAAAATGTCACATGGATGGGGTTAATACAAAGTGATCATATAATGTTAACACGAAGTGTTATAATTGTAACAAATATAACATTATTCTAAGCTTATTGTCTTTGTGGAAGATATATAATTTATACTACACATATAGCACATCTTCTCGCATTTTAAAGCATTTTAAACAAAAAATGGCAAGTTTTCTTAACACAATTTTATTTGAGCAATTAAGTAGTTCGATACACTTGAACATACTAGGTTCTTGTACGAAATGTTCCGCCCGGAATTGGCACGGAATTGCAAACTAAATTCCGGGCGTAAAAACTATTTCCGGGCGTATTTTTCTATATATGATTTTAAGAAGAGGGGCGGATTACGAGCGGATTCTGGGCGTAATCCGGGCGGAAAACAGGGGCAAAATATGTAAATGAGGTGGGGCGGAATTTTTAATTTCGGGCGGAAAGCAGTTTACGTCGGAATTCAGATTACAGGCGGAATTTCACTTTACGGGCGTAACAAAGATTACGGGCGTAATTTAGATTACGGGCGGAAATCAGGCGATCACAAAAGCTCACCTTGAGCGCTTTGTGCTCAGGTTAACTTAAAACTTAAAATTATGACAAATATATTTAACACAGTATCTTTATATTTATTTTAAGATAATAAATAAAAAGAGATGGATCAGCTTTTAAACACATATAGCAAAAATACATTTAAAGCGGGACTGTACGATTGTGTCAAATATTTATGAATTTTTATAAAATGTATTAAAAATTAGTATACATATATTTCAATATAAATTAAAATAAAAGTTAAGAAGAACAATTGTCGAAAAATGCGAAATAAGCCAGATATTTAAATCTAAAATTGAAATTGGCTTCCAGCCGAATTCGCCAGCATATATATAATACATGTACAATGTGAATCTAAATTTAGTTTTAGTGCAGATTCGTTCATACGACACAAAGACACAATTTTGTTTCCTTACAAATACGAGTAAAAGTGTCGGCATCGGCTTTAACCAGCGCTAACTTGTCTTTGCTGCATTTTATGAAATTCGTCTTCAAAGTATAATTTTTATTGCCTATTTTGAGTCATCGTAACATAATTTAATCAATATATTAAAATTTAACACATGTAAAAATCGTACAGTCCCGCTTTAA
>VMBQ01005759.1:45947-58558 GCA_007657795.1 Dreissena rostriformis
GTTGTATATGACCTGTTTAACCACGCTATACACTCTTATCTTGTGAACTCCTACCATATGACGGTTGTATATGACCTGTTTAACAGAACAGAACAGAACAGAATATTTTATTTTAGCTTAAGCATACAGCTCATCGCCATAAACATACATATGCAATAACAGCATGCGTGACAATTATATACAAAACATACATCATTTTGAGGAAAGATCAATTTAAAAAAGTAATGACATACAACATGTTTTAGTGAGAATGTCACATGGATGGGGTTAATACAAAGTGATCATATAATGTTAACACGAAATTTAATAATTGTTACAAATATAACATTATTCTAAGCTTATTGTCTTTGTGGAAGATATATCATTTATACTACACATATAGCACATCTTCTCGCAACTTAAAGCATTTTAAACAAAAAATGGCAAGTTTTCTTAACACTATTTTGTTTGAACAATTAAGTAGTTCGATAAACTTGAACATACTAGGTCGTGATCTGTAATACTTTGGAATTAATGTATTCCTAATATCGGCATAATAAGGACATTTAATAACAAAGTGATATTCATCCTCGATATCATTGAGGTTGCATAAAACACATTTGCGTTGATCTCTGACAATGTTCTGGTGTCTACCCGTTTCAATTAATAATTTGTGAGACGACAAACGTAATTTAGCAATAATATTCCTATGTTTTTTATTTTCAACAATATCAAGATACGCAGATCTTTCGAATATTGGTTTCAATTCTTTATATAAAATCATTGAACTAGATGATGTGACACTTGTATTCCAGTTAGTGATATACTGGTCTCGTAATCTGGTTTTAAGTAGCGGTATTAATTGATTAGAGTTCACAGATTCGGGGAATAGCCATACATCGTTAAAACCGGTTTGGTTAAGAATGTCCCGTACTTTCGATGACCAATTGTTTGTGTTATTTTTGCGTTCAGTTTCTAATCTCTGTGATAGTAAAATGTGTTTAAGAACACAATTACCCTGTTTTACAGTATATAATTTCAAAAAGTAGTTCACGATCCTGACATATCTGTCTAAATACAAGGGGAGTCGACCAACTTCGGCATATAGCGATAATGAGTTTGTTGACATCTTAACATTCAATATTCTTTTACAAAATTTACGATGGACGCGCTCAATGTTTTCCGCTTTCATAAATCCCCATACCTCACAGTTATAGTTTAAAATTGATGATACATATGCGTTAAATAAATTTAACATGATATTTATAGGTATATATAATAAAGATAGTCTATGCCCGGACTTCAATTAGCGTTGTAGAGAACAATTTTAAGATGATGAAGTGAGCCGTGCAAAATGCATAAATCGCACAAGTCTTGTCAGATAAAAAAAGTTGTGTCATTTATTAACCAAAATTTTATTTAAAAAAAACCCACATAATGAAGAAAATATATCATAATGTTATTGTATAAATTACACACGAAATCCCTAAGCTCACGGTTGAGATCTCACTCGGACCCCCTTGTAAGCCGGCATAGATCTCGTCGCTTTAGATGTAAGGTTACCATGGAGAGCATCTGTCGCGGACTGACAACCAATAATATGAGTAAGAAATCCTCCCACATGCAGCAATGAACATGTAAACTACATTGAATCTGACATAGACCAAATATTCGATGCGATGCATTTGCATAGCATTTAAAAAGCAAATAAACTGATTGAAATGCATGTAGTTTCGATTGTACATCCGTTTGTAAGGCATGAATCGCAATGTTTATAGTAGAGAGACAAGACCTTTGAACATACTTTACATTAAATTAATATTATCAATCCGCAAGCATGTTCTGCACACGCTTGACAATCATTGTGTTATGATGCAGAGCTTTGTCCGAAGAGCGGACCAACTTAAGTGTAGAGATTTTACTAGTTCCGAGATAAACTCCTATCAAATCCATACCGCCATGACCCATCAAGTTCCAGCTATTTAATTAAAGATTATCAACTTTTGGTGTGGTCCGGTTAAGTTGGATTACCCGGAGGAAATCCCACCAGTCGGTTCTGGTGATCATTAACCCAGCTCTCGTGCGCCTCGAATGGGGCTCGAACCCGGATCACATAGATGAGAAGCGCGTGTAGCAACAACTGCGCTTACCGGACCAAACTGTACGTATGTTTTAAGTTGATTTTAATCTAGTGGCTAATATTAAGGGACACGCACACAATCTTTGGATTAGTTGATTGTGGAACTCTTAAAACTATAGAAACAGCAATCTTTTATTATATACCAACACTGACATCAAATAATGTTGTTAATAGGAATGATACATACATGTAAATACCTTGAAATAAAACCATTGTTGAATTTAAAAGAGATATTATACGAAGTATACAAAATTCGCGATATTTTCATTTTATTGTAACATAGAGTAAAATATGGCTATTGAAAATAAATGTTAAATGGATATAAAATGTTGTTTTTTTTAATTATATATCAAATAGTATTTGAAAGATACAACACAGATACAAAAAAGAGGAGAATGCTAATTGATACTAATGGGAAGAAGTTACTGTGGCCTATATATGTGATGATCCCGGCGACGACGAACACGACGACGACGATGATGATGATTAATCGCTGCTTTATGGTTGTGTCTCATTTATAACATTTTACACATGATATGGACGAGTCTTTGCGATCTGAGAAGTCTTCAAACTCGAGGCTCGAGACGGTGCGTCTTAGTCCAGCTCAATGTTATGACTGAAATGTACAAAAACTATTAACTATATTTATTAACAAGTGTAACCACTTAAAATAAAGAAAGTATGATTTTTTAAATATGGTACAAAGTGTAGCATTTCATTCGTCCAAATCTATTTTGGATCGGATTTTGCTTGGTGTTATTGTTTTCGAAGTATTATTACAAATTACGAAAACAAACTTTAACCATAATATTATATTATTTTCTAAACTTAATTTTTATCGACACAGATAATGCGTAATATGGGGAATACAAAGAAACAAATGTTAGCATTATCGATGTTTGTCGGCAAAATTGATGTGATACGTACTTTAAAAGATAATAGTTTTTTTTTTATTACGGCGTTACTACGTCGTGGTTGGCTTACTACGTTTCACATCTATTTATAGGCCGATAAACATTTATCATGCCAACACAATTTGTTTTCTGTTTTTAAATTTAATAAATCAAAATCATTATTGTGTCCCATACTACCATGGAAAAATGAATGATGTGGCTTTTAATCATATAGTTTCTGTACGAGATACCAGTTGCTATTGAATTATCCTACTCAGTTTGGATTATCGACGTACAGGGAGTGTTAAAGGTTATGTGTACATTCCGTTCGTGTCAAGTGTTTTTGAACATTCATATTTTTGCAATTTGAAACATATCATTTACGTGCATTTCAACCCATGTCGATATTATATGAAAGGGTGTATGAATATACAGTAAAAAAATATATAACGACTTTTAAGAAAAGATTTCGGTAAAAAACGAAAGACGTCATAAGCTTTTAGTAGAATCGATGTCAATTTAAAATGCAATTTTCAAATGCTATGTTAAAAGGACAGCTAACTATTGCTTAACACCATCACTGAGCGTACATCAGAGTCCCAATCGGTGCTGGACGAGCTGCTCTCTTCGTCGCTACTTCCGATGGCGGGCCGCCGCGCGTCTATCATCGCCATCATGGCCGCCTGTACTCCGCCCCCACCGCACTTCCGGTGCGCCACGGAAGGTTCGGGCACCGCCACGTGGTTCAGGATTTTCTTACCTACTCAGGAAATTGTTTCATTTAAATTTAAGGAGATACTTTTTTTCAACAATATGTCCAATTCATCGTCAAGTTTAATTTCATATGAAGCAAAATAATTACCAAATAAGATTCATGTTTCCAATGTTAAATAATGACAACGGTAACTTTACGATATTATAGTCTTTAATCATATTAATGTTGAATAAAGATCAATTTAATGATAAAATTATTTTATCATACACAATGGCTTAGACCATGCAAAGCAGGAGCAGGAGTGCTTTTCATTTTCGTGCCGAGCAATTGATAAACTTGATCGTTATTTTACACTGCACAGTTTACCACGAATGTGTTTGTATATATTCCGGTTCCCCAACGATAGCATTTATCAATCCTTTGAAAACTGGACTTTATGCATGTGCGTAAAGTGTCGTCCCAGATAAGCCTGTGAAGTCCGCACAAGCTAATCAGGGACGACCCTTTTCCGCCTATACTGGATTTTCGTTTAAAAGAGACTTCATATAAACGAAAATTTCCATAAACGCGGAAAGTGTCGTCCCTGAATAGCCTGTGCGCACTGCAAAGGCAAATCTGGGACAACACTTGACGCACATGCATTAAACCCCATTTACCCAGAACGAGGCTCAATGAGATGATATTGTACCTGATCTTATATCACCCAGTAATGCCAGCATGTTAGGTCTGCCACTGGACTTGCTGACGGGCGGGGGCTTGTCTGATAAATCGAAGAACGTGGACGCCACACGGTACCGACGAGTCTGGAGGCTGCCCTGCTTGTCTTTTCGAAGCAACAGAGCGTCCGTCAGTGGTGGGGGAGGCGGGGGAATTTGTACAGGCGTCGCCGATGGAGCACTACCGGTAGGTGTTTCGCCGCCAGGTGGCGGTACCGGCTTGGTGTTTTCGTCCTCGCGGCAAAGTGGCGGCGGTGGTGGTGGCGGTATTCGGGGCGATGGGCTATTTTTCTCGACTGATGTTGTTTTCGCTGCAGATTTGGAGTCCAACCGCTGAGGTGGTGGCGGGGGTGGCGATTTCTTTGTATTACAAATACTGTTTGTGTCATCTTTGGCGGATATTTTGTCTTGGAACTCGCAGCGAATAGGCGGTGGCGGCGGAAATCTAACACTGGACTTCATGTTGACTCTCGGTGCATCTTTCATACATTCGTCTTCGGGCAATGGTTCAAATATCGGTGGCGGTATATTCGATATATCGAGATCATTTGAATCTTTACGCTTTTGTGCTTTTGGGAGGTTTTCATTATTATCAACGAAGAGTGGTTCTGGTGGTGGTGGAATGAAATCGTCTATCTCGTTTTCGTCCTCTTCTGCAATGGAATCGTTCATTAGGAAACTGGGCGGGGGCGGTAGAGGCATACCGGAAATGGACACACTGTTGTCGCTTGAACAGGTTTCGTCGTCGTCCAGTTGTGAGTTCGATGCGATCGCACTCAATACACGCGACTTCCTGTTGGCGTGTTTGTACGAAACTTGTCCCACTGCTAATTGTGCTACCAGAGCGACTCGAAGACTTGCATTGTTGTTCGTCGCAGGAGTTATCTTTTGTTGTGAAACTCCCTTTGCATCGACGTCGTTTCGTTTAATACCAACATCAGCTTCACCTGTTCTTGTATTGCAATCAGCGACATGTTGTGCATAACCAGGCGTGACAGTGACCTTAGGGAGTGAATCGGTGTGTGATTGAGACTTAATCAAATCACCTCCATCCGTGTGTTCTATAAAAGGCGCGGGTGGAGTTGGAATATACTCGGCAAGTAAAGGCGCTTCGTTGTTACCAGCTGCGGACTGTTGGCTTTTATCGTCGTTGCCTTCATTCGTGTAAGTCTCAGGTTCAACCGCTTTACTTCCTTTCCTTTTCCTATTCTTCTTCTCTCGATGTTCTTCTTTTGACATCTCCTCTCGTTTCTTCTTCTTTTTCTTTATCTCTTTTCGCTGTTGGAAGCTAGTCGAGTGCTCGATGGCTCCCGGCTTGTCTTTGGAGGCCCCCATTCCCTGTATCCGTCCCTTATCCACGTGGTAGTGCACGTGCGCCGCCACCTTCCGCACGCGCTGCTCGCGCTTCTGCGTTTGCTGAAAAGTATCCAGGGGCGGTAACTGTACATTTAACATTTTTGTGTTTCTCTTTATGTTAATTAAACATAACTTTACGGCCCTGGACGAATATTTCGTCTTCGTTTTTATGTATATAAAGCTTAGGGGCAATATCCGCTGAGGCAAATCCCCATAGTTGGAAAGGAAATACATTTTATATACAGTATACCTTATGTGTTTTATTTATAATGGCATATTTTACGTAAGCTATACAATTTACATGATTAGATTAAATAGGTGAGTTTCTGGGCAGCCTAACATAAAAATGAAGCTAAAACACGTACAAAAAATGTCTGACCTAAACGGTAAATAGTATTGCAAGGTGTTTATTGCTAGTATTGCAATGTGTTTATTGCATCGTAACAATCCCTTTGCTCGGCGAGGCGACGTCCCTTTGGAATTCCCTCTGGTATGTTAATATTATATAATGTATGTGTTTATAATAAAAACACGCCTACCAGTTGCTTGTGGTGCCGATGTCCCTTCGCTCTCTCCCTAGCAACCAACTCCTGGACCTGTGAGTACCAGAGGTCGAAGAAGAACGAGGGGTTCGAGTAGAGCTTCATACTGGACAAACCGTCATCTCTGAATGAAATAAGAATTGCCGAGGGAAAATGGGGTTTAATGCATGTGCGCAAAGTATTATCCCATATTAGCCTGTGCAGTGCGCACAGGCTAATCAGAGACGACACATTCCGCCTAAAGTCGATTTTCGATAAGAAGAGACTTCCTTTAAACAAAAAATACAAAAAAGTGGAAAGTATCGTTCCTGATTAGCATGTGCGAACTGCACGGGTTAATGTGGAACGACGATTTACGCACATGCATTAAGCTCCGTTTTCCCAGAGCGAGGCTCAAATGTTTTATTGTAACCGAGGAAATACATTCTCGGTAGATGTTTTTTGTTGAGGTTTAAACGTTCATTCTACGTCAAAGTAACAATATGTATGCTCCATCCCACCCTTTCCAAATGTAAATATTTATAAACGAACGAGGTGTATAGGTTTTTAAAGACGACAATCCTGTCTATATTGATTCTTGATTTCACGTGTTTGGTCGTTCGGATAGATAGGTTAAATGCGTCTGAAAGACAACCCGAACCACACATCACACAGCACACAAGAAATGCCTAAAGATTTTATTCACATGTGTTGACTATGAACGTATTGTAATAGTGTAAATGAACGACTTATATCCCAGTGATCGGGGGATAAATGTGGCGTGTTCTGAGAAAACTGGGCAAAATGCTTGTGCGTAAAGTGTCATCCCAGATTAGCCTTAGCAGTCCGCACAGGCTAATCCGGGACGACACTTTCCGCCTAAACTGCATTTTCGCTAAGAAGAGACATCATTTAAAAGAAAAATTCCATAAAAGCGGAAATTGTCGTCCCTGATTAACCTGTGCGGACTGCACAGGCTAATCTGGGATGACAATTTACGCACAAGCATTTTGCCAAGATTTCTCAGAACACGCCACAAATATGAAAGTCGGCTGCAGTTGAGCTTAGTATCAATATCAGACTATAATTTCCTGCCTTTACCTTTTTGAAATTATAAAAAATAAATATATGGTTACCTTAATCTATCAAGACTGGAGAGGTCTGGTGGCGTCTGGCACGCGCCATATAGGTCACGGATGGACGCTGGCCGCCTGTCACGTGACACGATCTCTTGCTCCGCCTCCACGTACATTTGGTGGGACTCGAACAGGTGGAAATCTTCAGTTGTACAACATTACGTGTTTGAAACAACGCGCGCTTAACAGTGAATTTAGAAAGATAAATAAGTGAACAAACATATTTACATCCTTGCAAGCGGCGATAGTAAGAGGCATACAGATTTTTCTGCACAAAACTGAACTATGTGTTTAACGACGAGTATTCAGCCGGTACCTTGAACATTTGTTTCTGCTAACATATCTGCGATTGTAAAAAATGCTATTAGAAATAAGTAGCATTTTGCTTTAACTTGTATAACAATGAAGCAAACGTGTTACCTTTTTTAATTACTAGTACTAGACTAACATGCTGACATCAAATGACGACATATAAAATGCTTTTTCAGATCACACAAGTAAGAAACACTGAATCCTTACTTATACTACGACAAAACACGCTAAATGATTTACCTAACGTAAGCGTCTCTGCCTTGTTCGTTAGCGTCCGTACACGTTGCTCCAGGGCGCTCAGTCGATCAGTGATACTCAAACTCTCCTCTCTCAGCGCTACAAATATGCCGTTGGCGTGATGACGTAACGAGAGCAGCTGACGTATCACGTTGACGAGCGCGACGTTCGTAACGTCATTGAGGCAATCCGACTCGATTTTGCAGTCAACTTTAGACGAGTCAGCCCCATGTCGACTGACGTAAATGGGATCAACTATTCGCTGGATAAACGGCATCTTCACGTTTAAAGTCAGCGTTAGTTTGTGCGTGTTTTTATGTTTTACTTGTTCATGTTTACCATCTGCTTACAAGTATGTTCATGCACACAACGCATATGTTTTGCGTAGAAATAACCTTTTCAAATTGCTCGTGTGTATGTTATTTGTTTGTTTTGCGTGAGATATCAAAAATTAACATCTCGAGTGCTTGTAATCCAGTACATAAACGTGTTTCACTTTTTAACCATGACCTAATATGTTTCCTCACAATGTATTTTGAAAAGACTCTCTCAGTTTATATTCCGTGTTCATACTAACAGTTTAAAACGAAATTCGTACAAGCTTAACACAGAAGGACAAAAAATCGCTCGCCGGGTTTAGCAAAAACCTTAAGGCATTTTTGTCTAATCTTGTATGTATTTACATCAACTAACTTTTGCAACCATTCGATTTCGACTATTACTTTACATACATCAAAACTAGAAACACTATAAGGTTAATTCCAACGTTGTGTATGAACTGTGGATGCTTTAGAAATTGTAGTTTTGAAGAAAAATTCGGTTTTCCTTTTCGACCAATCTCCGGAGGTCAAATACGCGTATTAGGTGTAAATGCACCATTTCCGCAGACTGGCACGTTAACAGTTTCAAGATATGTTGAAGGCTCCATCTTTGGGAACAATGCTGGATTAAATGCTTTTTACTATTTAAATAAGTAAGTAAACACCCCCAATGTAACAGATATTGTGACGTTCAAAGATCTTTGGAGATTCTTCTAAAATAGAAGCAAATTTATTAGGGTTACGGTTGGTCCTTACTCAGTTCCCTTTATTAAATAATGATTTTCATATTTAAATAAAATTAAAATAAATCAAACTGTTTCTTGTCANTAGACGCTAGGCATAAATGGGTTAACATGTATACAATTGAATGTGTCAATGAATGCTAGTCGTTGGTAAGCAAATAACATTAAACACTTTCAGATCTTAATGAAACTAATTCTCACTGACCTGAACGTGCATGATAATCTTAATTAAGGATTCGAATTGCATTCCACAAAATAATATAAAATTTTAACACGATTACACACCAGCATGAAAACACTGTAATTGTTTATATTATGTAAATACACATCACTAAACAAGATCATGAATCTAGTACGTAGACAAGCGTGTGCGAGTCACAAGGAAGAAACCTTTCAAACGTAGCCTTTTAAACTTCCGACTTTCCTCACTATGTGATATGCACTGAACGGGTGCAGAAGATATACACATGTATGTTCAAATGCATTCAGATTTTATGAATATGAAACGGTTGGGTGAAGAGGCAACTACGCATGATGGTTTCTTTCTGTTTTAAATCCATCTATATTATAATTATATGGTACACAAATATACACTTTCGAACACATTCATAAGTAACAATAACTGTATAAGACTGTGCCAAACACGAATGCATTCACGATGTTCGTTTAGATGTATGCATTCGCAATGTTATTTGCTTTATAGACTGTTGGTTATACGATAACAAATTCAGTTCTGAAATTCCTTCTATATGATTACCAATAAACTGAATCCGTTGTGTGCCAAATTGAATGTCGAATTTCGCGCGTATAGATACAGTATAAAACAAGAAATGTGTTTGTGAAACACTATGTCCCCTTTTGAGCGATTTTGACCCATAAATTTGACTTTTGACCTTTAAGGATGACCTTGACCTTGACCTTTTACCACTCAAAATGTGCAGCTCCATGAGATACACACGCATGCCGAATATGAAGTTGCTATGTTCAATATTGCAAAAGTTATGGCCAATGTTCAAGTTTGTGCAAACCAACAAACAAACCAACAAACAGGGCAAAAACA
The DNA here is from genome assembly GCA_007657795.1 of Dreissena rostriformis. NCBI lineage: Eukaryota > Metazoa > Mollusca > Bivalvia > Myida > Dreissenidae > Dreissena > Dreissena rostriformis. The sequence continues at coordinate 56,076 of VMBQ01005759.1, forward strand.
ATATATCCCCCAGTATAGACTGGGGGACATAAAAAATAAACTAAACAAAGCATATCATTTTCTTGAAACAATGGTAGTTTTATAAAAATGATAACGGCTGATACTGTATCACCTGTATGTATTTGGAAATGATTTAAATAGACTCTGTTTGTACCGACAGATTAGTGTGTTTTTTTTTCTCTCTCTCTCCAAAATCTAGCCCATTCCGGAGGAAATCAATTGGCACAGACCCACATTTAAGCGAAATACTTTAGCGTATACATCTGTGCGAGATACATTTTTTTAGTGAGTCTAATACTTGCATGCTTTTCTCAGATGGGTTTTGTTTCGCTTTTTGCTTCCATTTGTTATTAGATATTTAATAAAACAGATTCTCAACGAAAACAAGCAATTTACCACATAACATTTTATAACTACTAACATAGTGTAGCAGGAATGATTTTTACATTACAGTCATATACATTTTGCTATTAAATCTAGTCTTTACTATTTAGATTAACATTCAATTATCAGTCTAATATTGTTATACATTATAGATCTCATACTGCAATTGTTCCCATTTATTGAGCTAAGGTTGTCTAAAGCTGTATACATGTTGAATCAATCATGCATTTTATTTAATACCCAGGAGGGCTGTTTCACAACTAAACTAGAGTTAAACCATTACTACAAACCCTTTTAGTTTATACTTGATCATTTAAATATCTATTCAATGTAAAGATTACTTTTGTATGTGTCCCTCTAACATAAGGCTATTGCCGCCTTTTTTGTGCATGAGATTCTCATGCTTGCCTCTATCAAGGGGTATATAATGCTGTGTATAGTTGAAATTCATTGCCTAGTTCAACAGACATCTAAGGTAAATTTTACCTCAGTCGAGAACAGAGCCATCCCCTCCCCTCTAAATACCATTAGTCAATCGTTGTCAATAATTAGAAAGTTTAATTCATTATTATTAGGACTTATCATATAAAAATAGATCATTTTATTAATTTAAGTATTTGAAAGCAGTGATTGTGTTTAACTTGTCTTTATATGAAACAACAGAGCGTCTAATTAAAAATATGTCTTGTATTAAGGTGTTTTGTTTGACTTTGTTAGCAGTATAAAGAAATACGAAGGGAATCCTGTTACAATAGTGTAAATTGACGTCAAGTGATTGAAAGATTGTAAACGTCGAATCTTGGAAATTTTGAAGAGGGAATGGGTAGGGCGGACGCCGTTTCCGCCCCCTCTAAATCCGCTCTGCATTGTATTGGTGAGATGCTGTGGTTCCAGTGTGGTAACCCTCATCAGATGATAATCCATACAATAATGCAAAAAAAAAATCAATTGCAGATTGTGATTAAGCTTTTCTTGTATACCAATACCACATGAAGAGACCAGTGTCTTTAAAAAAATAAATAAATGCTTTATTATAAAAAGCATATTATTTCTTAATATTTCATTCTAAAAGGGCGATAGTGCATTTCGTAAACCCGAGGAAATACTTTTGTCAATGTAAACTTAATATATGAAACTGTTAATTGATCCATCTTAAACAACGTGGTTTGTAACCGATTATTACAGTGCGGAAAGTTCTTCTGATGAATGATGTCACTTCCGCGCGCTGAAAGATCATGGCGGCAACATGCTAAAAACGGTATGATTAGTTACTTATTTATAAATCTTAGCAACCCAAATGATAATATATTTATCGAGGACTGTATAATTGTTGCATAAGAAGTTCGCATTACACATTAAAAAGATCAATCATAAAATAAAGTCTGTGATATTTGTTTAAATAAAGAATATAATCTCCTGCTGACGTCACAAACATGCACATGGTGAATAGTCCAACTTGTTGACGCTCTCAAATATTAAGCTACTTTTTATATGGGTAATATTTGGAGCGTACAACGGGCGAACGATTCAAAATGTGGTGGAAAGTTTTCCTTCTTTGTCTATATGGATGCGCAAGGAATTTGGTGCGCAACATTCAAGCCCCGATATCAGACAGTTAATATCAACGGATTGCAATAATATTTACATACCTGTGTAGATAATTCATTTCTCGTTAATGTTCCGTAAGAATTATGTAATGACACTTTCAATTTTGCACGCCTAGGCAATTTAAATCAACACACTATTCACATTTTTTATTTTTCTCGCTGTACGCGTTGTAAACCGCAGGTAGATTTTAATCAATAACGCAGCCTATTACACCGTAATGCCTTCTTCTGATTGGTTGATATTTAAATATTTCATAACATGGCGAGAGGTCAGTGATTGTATTGCGATTTAAGCAGAAGTTTAACTGAAACAAATTATGCCTTTTAACTTCAATTCCACGATATTTGAGGTAAAAATGACTTCTAAACTAAAACTTTATGAGTTGGTAATGTTATTTTGCAATTTTAAGCATATTGATGAAAATTTAAACTTTCTGGTTTCCACCACGTCATTGGTCCTTGGCCGATAAGACGTTCCAAAAAATATAGCCC
>VMBQ01005760.1:0-13603 GCA_007657795.1 Dreissena rostriformis
TAAATGTTTGCTTGTAAATGTATATTTTGTTATATAAATTGTGTAACTGTGCTTTTACATTGATTGTATATATCGTAAATGTATATTTAAACATAAACAACAAATAAAGAAAATAAAAAACTCCATTCCTGTTTTATGTCCTATTCCATTTTGATTTATGTGTTTTCTTTGTAAACACAATTTGAAACCTAAAATAACAATAATTGCTTTAAGGCCTTTTTGGTTCATTTTTTGGACTTTTTGGTACACTTTGGGGCCTTTTAAGTATTCGGCCTTTTTGGTATGCGGCCTTTTTGGTTTTCGGCCTTTCTGGACCTAAACCGTTGAGATTATCATGGCATATCATTTAATGAAACAATAAATAGTGAAGAAAAGGGCTTAAATGCAAAAAGACATTCCTTTTTTTTTAGTCACGTATTTTCAGAGTTTTTAATGCACTTTATCAAGCATTTTTTTTTCCATTTAATGTGTTAATGGTGAGGCTGCTGTAAAAATGACTATTCTTCAACTTTGATTATGATAGCATAATGTTTGTTTTCTGTCAGTACAAAAATGGGCATAATTCTGCTAATTTGCAGATCAGAGATTTAGATTTGGTCAGTGACCTCTCAAAACTCACCTTAGCCAGAGCATTACACAGATGCTGACGCAGACATGAGGGTGAGGTGTATAGCTCAGACTATTCGTTGAATAGTCAAGCTAAAATCATAATTTGGATTTAACAAATTTGAGAGCATTTTATAAATTTTAACGACAAATAATTCTTCAAAATGCTACATGTCTAATGAGCTACTTGTACTTTTAATCCATTCATACTACACACTTGGGCGTCACTTACAACTGGTCTACCATCATCGGATACTCTCTTTAATATAGTTGAACAGAATAACATAAATATCAATAATACGCAAGTTTCTATATCTTTTGGCACTCAGAGAAGACAAATTGGACACATATTTAGATTCTGAAATGGTATACACATGTAAAGGATTTATATAAAACTTTCATCCATTTGACACACTCACGTAATGCATCAGAATCTATTCACACTAAGTATATCTGGAAAGGAATGCGATATTAAAACATTTATTTCTCTACCATGACTAACACTGTGTCAACATTCATTTCTGCAACAATTAAATTAACCGTAACATCAAATATTATAACACTTAAATAACGCACCAACTAACCATCAACTGTATAAAAAACGCATAAGTAGCATTATCATGGTAACGCGAGATACCATAACATGAAAATAACAAGTGAAATAATAACCGATGCTTGAACTCGATGACTCACACGATGACTCTGATCCTGGCCCTCCGCTTCATTGCTGCTCAATATCACTGTCTAAAATGGTACAAACCGGTATATCACGTTTGTACACTATCAATTTGAACTACCAATAATAAACGCCTGCCAATGTCCATTCTTCCAAATGAAGTGCATACAAATTGTTTTATGTTATGCAATCATATGAAACTGGTAAAAATAACTGCAATGTGCAAAAGAGAAATCCCCATTCTGCTTGTGATTATCTTACCACTTTTCTCATGGATCTCTGTTGTTAGAATGGTATTCATGGCAACCAGGTTGGGTTGTTATGGCAACCATGTCAAGTTGTAATGGCAACGGAGCGGATCAAAGAGATGGTGGTTAAAAAAACAAAACATGTTAGAAACACACAACACGATAATAATTATATATTACACAACGGTGTCAGATATATCTGTGATTTTATGTTATAATGGTGCCTTATATTTTAAGCAGAAAGTAAACACATCACTTTATCACAATAATTTAAAAGAAATACGTGAATTGAAACACTGTAAATGTACTTAGAAATCAACAGTTACCAAATAATCGTATATAGATAAATGATAAAAGTGCATTAAAAGCAATTTGTGATTATATACACTGACTACAAACAAATATGCACATATATACCATGGGTGACCTTGGAAGCTAATTTATTTAATATATGGCAATAACAATCTTCTATTGTTAAGTGAAGAACAAATTGTAACAAAATATAAATTTCTGTAGCCAAATATTGAACATGTTTCATGCAGCTATTGGCTAATTTGGCAGTCATGTCAGAGAGAGTCCTGACTACTTAACATAAACAGTAGGTGAACCGTGTTGAAATATCAAAGAGAAAACACAATACACAAGGATACCCACAGTTATATGAACACAATGGAGCTGCGTTCTGAGAAAACTGGGCTTTATGCATGTGCGTAAAGTGTCGTCCCAAAATGGCCTGTGCAGTCCGCACAGGCTTATCAGGGAAACACTTTCTGCATTTAAAGATTTGTTCGTTAAAAGGAAGTCTCTTCTAAATCAAAATCCAGTCTAGGCGGAAAGTGTCTTTTTTTATTAGCCTGTGCGGACTGCGCAGGCTAATCTTGGATGACACTTCACGCACATGCATTAAGCCCAGTATTCACAGAACGAGGCTCAATTAAAAGGTTGATATACGTAGAATGTTGCAAATGGCTGTCCAGTTCAGTCGTTCAGTTACTTTGGAAGGCAAAAACATAATAAACACCTGCATCAATAAAATTAAGGATAAAAAATCGTCTCATGAAAGTAACTGACAAAAAAGACATCGATATAATTGAGTTTTAGTCCACACAATTTTCTGTTTACGGACATAAAGCATATTCAAAGAAAAAGTCCATCTTTAACTTATATTCAAATGATTGTATACAAATGTAATGCCAAAACAAGGATTTGACCATGTGTTAGATCTAAAAAATACCAATTAGTTTATTTTTACAAATATTACTAACATTTGTTCAAGAACAAGAACTGGACAGCCCTTTGCAAACAGATCTTACACATTAGAATGATAATTCTCCTAATACATTAATTGTCGTCCCCTGGCCAATCCATATAAACCCATGTATCTAAAGGGACTTGTTCACCCATTTTGGCATGTTTTGAAGTTTGTCATTAAATGCTTTAAAGCGGGACTGTACAATTTTGTCAAATATTTATGAATTTTTATAAAATGTATTAAAAATTAGTAAACATATATTTCAATATAAATTAAAATAAAAGTTAAGAAGAACATGTGTCGAAAAATGCGAAATAAGCCAGATATTTAAATCTAAAATTGAAATTGGCTTCCAGCCGAATTCGCCAGCATATATATAATACAAGTTCAATGTGAATCTAAATTTAGTTTTAGTGCAGATTCGTTCATACGACACAAAGACACAATTTTGTTTCCTTACAAATACAAGTAAAAGTGTCGGCATCGGCTTTAACCAGCGCTAACTTGTCTTTGCTGCATTTTATGAAATTCGTCTACAAAGTATAATTTTTATTGCCTATTTTGAGTCATCGTAACATAATTTAATCAATATATTAAAATTTAACACATGTAAAAATCGTACAGTCCCGCTTTAAATTGATACATGTAAACATTGGAACGAAAGGGCTCAAGTATAAAACATGAATAAATTTAAAGAAAGAAAAAAAGAAGAAAAAAGTTAATCCCACCTAAGCTCAAACCACTGACCTTTGGAATAAAAGGCTATCACCTTAACCATGCACTCACCCATCCGTGTTGCTATACGGCAACAAATATTTTATACATTATATAAGCAATCCATGTAGTGTCACAAAATATAACGATTGCAACAGACTCCAATTTTTTCAATCGTTTCGCGTTTGTAACGCTTTATATTTTATTAATTTCTTACGACGATTATTAAAATGTATTTTCAATATAAGTCTCCGTCATTAGTATTATTTCGCTCACTGATGGAGATTCTTCATTTATTCTTTGAAAAATGAATTTGTGCCAAAAAGTTGGAAAATTCTCATTTTAACAAACTGTGAACAAGTCCCTTTAAAGAACTCAGAAAGAACAGTATTCACAAAACTATAAGAGAAATCTGCATGTGCGATGCACTCAAGTGAAACAATTCAGGTCAGTTTTTTATGTGAAAGCAATTGCGATCTGTTAACACAATGGTAAAATACTCAATGACAAAATTAAATTTTACATTTTCATATAAAAATGCATGTACATAAAGTTGCAATTGACTTTTGAATTTTATAATAGTTCTTTGAAGTCATTTTTATTAGGAGAATTATAAATGGGTTTGAGCAATTATGACAGGTGTAACATATACATGAGAAATACTGCTGCTGTGCTGAAATAAGCTATAAGCTTTGATATATGTAGTTACATGTAGCGCTATAACTTCTAAACCACAGAATAAATAAATAAATTAAGGTTAATGTCAAATGTATCTATGAAAATATATGCCAAAAAATCCAGACCAAGGCAGGCTGTTATAACCAGGTACATTGTATATTTGGTCCTTTGGCATATAACACAATAAATGTAAGCACAGACTTCTATTTTTCTTGACACAAAAAATCAATTTTAGATACTTTCCATTTATTGTAACTTGTAATCCCTAATTCTTATGTTTGGCAACTTCTCCTTCAATTTGTTTCGGTACTGTTCTAAGAATGCTTTAATGTTGATTCTAAGTTAGTACTAACTATTTAAAATTACATGATTCATTTATTAAAATAATAAGGCATATGGCACAAGCCTTTTTTGCAGCAACTCTAATTCTATTCTTTATTGTTTACATCTAAGAATTTACTTAGGAATCTGGGCCCTGCATAATTATGTCATCTGAAATAAGCTTTGGGCTCCAGTACTTAAAGACTGTTGTGGTTAATATATTGTGGTTATCTTGCTATAGAGTGTTCCATTGTTTTAAAGCACGCAATGTGGTTCTTAATTAACCCTTTGCATGCTGGGAAATTTGTCTTCTGCTAAAATGTCTTCTGCTGAATTTCTAAAATCATCATTTTCTTCACTTTTTTTCAAAGACCACTATCAGAATAGCAAACAGTTTGGATCCTGATGAGACGCCACGTTCTGTGGCGTCTCATCTGGATCCAAACTGTTTGCAAAGGCCTTCAAAATCCGGTTCCAGCGCTCAAAGGGTTAAGTCAGTGCAATGTCTTTGGTTATTTTCTGATGTTGAAGTGCCATTTCTTTATGCCGACAGCACTCAAAATGCATAACACCTTAATCCACCAAAAACAGACATGAACAACATTTTTTTCAGATAAATGTTTTATGTGAATAAGTAATGTATTCCCAACAACCTCATACATGCAATGTGCAATTTCTCACTCTTAAAAACAAGTCCTGAAAAAAACAAAATGATGATGAGTGTCTTCCAAAAGAAAGTCATCTGGACGCAGACACAATTCTGGCAAGACAATCGTCAAAGTTACCTATAAATACACCACATTGAAATACTTCCCCATCCCCTAGTGAAAACCCAAGTGAAGAAATTAAGTATGAAACCAATTCTGTCAAAAATTCATGAAAAATAAGCATTTAAATCCATAGAAGTGAGTACCGTACAACATTTTGTGAAACAATATTTCACTGAGAAACAGTTACTTCCCTTTGTTTTGACTCACCATTTGCAACTTTTGTAAGACTGTCAAAAGTATTTCTTATTAGACAATGATCATAAAAGATATTTTGCTGAATAATTCACAACAAACTGGCGGCTTTGACTTATACTTCTCCAATAAAAATGTGGATATAACATGTAGTAGTAATTATCAACATATATCCGATAATTTTGTTAGCAAACATAAAACAACTAGGCAACTAACTACCTAGTACTATTATGTAGGGAATGCTATCTTAGCTCCGTACTGATTATAACATAGCAGTTAAATATTTTCTGTAGCCTTAATATATAGCTAAATACTCTAAACCATGAATACCCAGCTCAGAACACTGTTTTATATAAGTGAACCAACTGATATATAACCAGATTGAAATATCATATTTTAGAATGCATGGATTCTGTATTACATATAAAAATCTATTCCATACATGTCTATGCAAATGCTTAACTTACAACATGTTTGACATCACTCCATAGTTTGATATGGAATGGTTAACCCTTTGCATGCTGGGAAATTTGTCGTCTGCTAAAATGTTGTCTGCTAAATTTCTAAAATTAGCATTTTCTTTGATTTTTTTTCAAAGAATACTATCAGAATAACAAACAGTTTGGATCCTGATGAGACGCCACGTTTTGTGGCGTCTCATCTGGATCCAAACTGTTTGCAAAGGCCTTCAAAATCCGGTTCCAGCGCTCAAAGGGTTAAAACATAATCAGCACAGTGTCTGCTTAATTACAAACAGTGATCTGAGTACATTAATATGTATAACATAGAAAAGAAAAAAAGCAAGAAAGATACATGTAATATAATAAATTGCAAAAACAGAATAACATGCAAATTATTGGGACTAGCTACATAACATATTTGGCCCAAAACCATATGAGTACATGTTATAGCATCTACACCATATTAGCTCATACAATGCATTTGAAATAAAATATAGCACAATTCATTCAATGAAAATTTATTAAATTCAATATAAACCACTCTAAGCAATTTAAAAACGGACATGCAGACCTTTACTTTAATTACATTTTATTGTCACATTCTAGTTTTATCACTTGTAGTTACCAGACTTTGGGTGCAACACTCGCTGGTCCAGAATGCCCCATTTATGCTTCAACAAATTATTTTTGTAAATTTATTGTAAGCAATTCACTACAACCCAGTGCTTACCTCTTTTGGCATAAAAGGGGTAAAGAAGCACTCCAACAACTTGAGAAGACTGAAGACGAGGTTACAGTCCACTGTTCCCACTATCTCCTTGACGTGGTGGCGAACAAAGTCAATGGCCGGCTGAAAAAGAATGTAACCAGTGCAATAAATAACAAACTATTTGATATAATAAGAAAAAGTGTCTTCAGACATTTGGCATTTCTCATGGCAAAATAAACATAATTTGTACCAATCCACCATTATTTTCCTCTTTATAAAGGGGTGAGGTGGGAGGGGAGTTCTTTAGCAAATAACTTCAAACATACTATGTACACTTATAACTAAACTGATAAATGTACTCCAATAATTTGAATCACAATTTTTCAAAAATAGGCTCTTGTGGATGTGTTGCAGAAGCCAGTTAAACTTATCACACAAATACTTCCCTTCAAAATGAATACAAATTTCATTTGTTTACTTGTTTTCTTTTGCTTTTAAGGGCGGGCAGAGGGAGGAGGTTAGCCTTACCTCCATAAACTTCTCAAAGAGCCCCTGAAGCTGCTCCCTGTAGGGCTCCATGTTCTCGGGCAGGCTCCTCATCCAGCACTCCACGAAGGGTGGGAGCCCGATGTAGCTGGGCTCTAGGTACACCATGCCACAGCGGCTGACAGTGGCTGGGGAGGCTACGGCCAGGTCTGACACCTCAAACATCAGCGTCATGTGCTGGAATAGGGGAGACAACACTGTAAGGATGAGTCGTGTGTTGGGAAAATTGGGCTTTATGCATGTGCGTAGTCTCGTCTTAGATAAGCATGTGCAGTCCGCAAACGAAAAAGTGGTGGTTAAGAATGGCGGCGTGGCACAGCAACATGCAAAAGGGCCTGGGTAAAACACTACTTGAGTCTGTTTTGTCTTTTTTGTGTAAGACCGTACATAAATTCACTTCAAACACCAAGTTCTTGACCTTTAAAGTCATTATTATTGTTTTTCAAAAAAAGTTAACAAAACTTACGTCTGTCAGTTTGATAATTTCACCGCTGCTAAGGCAGAGTTTCTTGTTGTCATCGAGGACAGTGTTCATGCTCTCGATCCACACGGCGTCCACGGGGCCATCAAACACGTACCAACGCTTGTCCTCGTTAGTGGCCCCAGCCCCTTGACGGATCAGAGTCGACAGAATACCGTCAGTCCTAGGGAGAAATATAAAACATGCTGCGTTCTGGGAAATCTGGGTTAAATGCATGTGCGTTAAGCTTTGTCCCAGATTAGCCTGTATAGTCTGCACAGTCTAATCAGCACAACACTTTCCATCTAAACTGGATTTTCAGTTATAAGAGACTTCCTTTAACCCTTTGAGCGCTGGAAACGGATTTTGAAGGCCTTTGCAAACAGTTTGGATCCAGATGAGACGCCACAGAACGTGGCGTCTCATCAGGATCCAAACTGTTTGCTATTCTGATAGTGGTCTTAAAAAAAAAATTGAAGAAAATGCTAATTTTAGAAATTCAGCAGATGACATTTTAGCAGACGACAAATTTCCCAGCATGCAAAGGGTTAATAAGAAAACATGGTTCAATTAAAGGGGCACATCATTTTTACACATCAGCATCAACAAAATAAAAAAATCAGTCCTTGTAGAAAAGAAAATGTAATGCTTTACAGATTTGATATGATCAAATTAAAGATGCATATTGTAGTTATTCTTTCCAAAATATTTATGGATTTGCTATTTTTAAAGAATATATAAGCAATAATACATTTCATGAAATTGTTGAGAAACAAATATGCAATTTAAAAAACACCATTGCCAAGTCTATTTTGTCTTTGTTATTTGGGAAGCAATGCTTACACACCACTTCAAATCACTTTACAGCTTAAATGTTTGTTTTTTAAAGTGTCATAATGCTTAAATAATTACAAATTACAAATATCCAATTTTTTTTAAATTAAGGCATTTTTCTTTAACTTGAAAGTTTTGTACATGAAAATTCAACATCAAACAAACATCAACATTAGCCACAAATTCTAGAAAGAAGAAGGAAAGACCCTTACCATTCGTGAGTTAGAGCATCAAACTCTCCGTAGAGTTGCCCCATGGTGATGGACTTGGGGTTGAGCACGTAGGTGTGTGTGGGTGTGAAGATAAACCCCGCGGGGGAGGGCTGACCGGCCAGGGCGCTCTGGGCCGCCTTCAGCACCTCGTAGCACTGGGCAAGAGAAATAGTGGGGGTTATTTTATGCAGAAAAATATATGAGCCTCGCTCTGGGTAAATTGGGCTTAAAGTTAGTACATAAAGTGTCGTCCCAGATTAGCATGTGCAGTCCACACAGGCTAATGAGAGATTACACTTCCTGCTTTTATGGATTTTTTTGTTTTAAAGAAGTCTCTTCTAAACAAAAATCCAGTCTTGGTTGGTGGAGAGGCTTCTCTGATTAGCGTGTGCAGACTGCACAGGCTAATCCGCGACGATACTTTATGCATATGCATTAAGTCCAATTTTGCCAGAGAGTATCTCATATAGATTTTTTGGCAATCTTAAAACTTAGTAATGCAGGGGGCTAGATAAATGGCTTTTCATTAAGACATTATTTTTAATTTATCAGTGTTTAAAGGCCAATAATCAATTAGTTGGCGTTCTGATGTGTAACTATTTAAACAAAAGGGAATAAGTTTTGATTGTTAATGATTTATTTGCCATTAAACGATGACTGAGAGTTCTGGTGCATATGATCGAAAACCAGCTGAATATATTTTAATTTTATTAGTCAATAAACAATAAGTTGAAGTTCTGGTTTGTACAAACTAAACCAATAGGGTGTTAGCCAAAGTTGCTTAATTATAGCTACACATCAATAACAAAGAGTCATTTAATATAATAAAAAACCCTGATAATTATGCAAAAAATATTTTCATTCTACTTTAAATATAACAAGTAGGGACTTTTTCAATTGAGATGAGAACTATATTTTACTATGCTACACTCAGGATATTACTGAATTGTTTACTGGGCTATAAACCAATTATGATTTAACCTCGTTCTAGGAAAACGGGGCTTAATGCATGTGCATAAAGTGTCGTCCCAGATAATCCTGTGCAGTCCGCACAGGCTAATCCGGGACAACACTTTCTGCTTCTTTTGTATTTTTGGTTTTAAGGAAGTCTCTTCTTAGCAAAAATCCAGTATAGGCAGAAAGTTTCTTCCCTGATAGCCTGTGCAGACTACACAGGCTAATCTTGGACGACACTTTACGCACATGAATTTTTTGTCAATAGAAATGTATAATGTATTTTCATGCGCTTTAAAACTGTTACTGGTAATATTACAGGGGTCCTTCTAGACACCTGACCAAATCACTTGGATCAAGATGCAAAATGGTTTTATTCAACAATAACAACCATGCACTGTGGGTATTGCATACCTTTGTTTTTCCGGATCCAGTTGGGCCGACCAACATCAGACCGTGACGAACGACAGTCGTCTCAAACAGCTGAATGCACTTGTTGATGAAGCCTTAAATGCGATGCATAATAGACTATAAGTGATGAAAAAAAAACAAAAAAAACAGCAACGAATGTCTTTATTATTTTGTTCAAAATATTAAGCGTGTTTGACAATACGTTTGTCCTATATAATACCTTCCACATCCTTGATGCCCAGTTTTGTGCAGCTCTTTCTGAGAGAAACATCCAGTGTCCCGTAGTCAATGGGCTGCTCCCTGGAAAATCAAGGCCAATTGAGAGATGATCTATCCCTTTGAGCGCTGGAACCGGATTTTGAAGGCCTTTGCAAACAGTTTGGATCCAGATGAGACGCCACAGAACGTGGCGTCTCATCAGGATCCAAACTGTTTGCTATTCTGATAGTGGTCTTTGAAAACAAGTGAAGAAAATGTTGATTTTAGAAATTCAGCAGACGACATTTTAGCAGACGACAAATTTCCCAGCATGCAAAGGGCTATATATCACAAGCAGATATCCACACTCTGAATATATAATGTAGACTGAACTTGTTTTTGAAACTGAATCAAACAAGACATGTGACCTAAGGGCATCGACACCCCCACATTCCACTCTTTCTCAAAAATCCACTAACATAAAATAGCTATTTTATAGCTAAATTTTACATCTGACCTTTAAGTGTGACTTTAACCTTTCAGATAGGGAGAAATCCATCAATATATTGCAAAGTTATGGCTACGACAAGAATTTTTTGATAGACAACCAGACACTGTACAGAAGTCTGCACATACAGACAGACATACAGACAGACACTGTGACTGCCATATGCAGCGTGCCTTTTTGGAAGGGGGCATAAAAAGGTGCTGCAGCAGAAGAAGTATTGTTGCAGGGACAATATGGACACATCAGAAAGATTGCTTCAGTTGTAATGCAAAAATGCTCCATTCAATCAAAATCATAACATCATAATCAGATTTCTTGTATGCAGTTAAAGTACATGTATATATCTGTCAAGTGTGCATATAAAAGTAAAAGATATTCATTTTAATTTATCAACATTAATAAACATATGGCCATAACAGCCGATCCACTTACTTGATGTTGGGGAAGAGATCTGAAACGATGCCTTGAAAGAGTTTCAAGTCGTCCACAAGGAACTTGGGCACATTTACGTCTCTGATGGCTCTCAAGACAATCAGGTCCTGCAAACAGTGAGTAATATGAGCCTCTGTCTGGGAAAACTGGGCTTTATGCATGTGAGTAAAGAGTCCTCCCAGATTATCAGGCATGACACTTACCGCTTTTATGGAATTTTTCTTTAAAAGAAAGTCTCTTCTTAACAAAAATTCAGTTCAGGCGGAAAGTTTCGTCCCTAATTAGCCTGTGTGGACTGCAAAGGCTAATCTGGGACAACACTTTATGCACATGCAGTTAGCCCAGTTTACACAGAACGCGACTCATGTTCAGTTAGATTTTGCATTAACAAACAGGTTAAGGAATAAATGAACCAACTGATAAACGAAGTGTCAATGAGTCGAATTAACAAGATGAATGAATGAATAAGTGAATTTATAGATGAATAAACAAGAGCTTGTGCCAAGACAGTCACTTAACTGTTTGATTTGTTGGAGTAAGAAAAGTGTGTCCATACTCTTTTTTTTCTTTCTTTAGTACTTTAAAGTTATGGAAGAGTGCAGATTTTGTATAAGAGAAATAATTTTCTTCAGTTTTCATGTAAATGTATATTACAAAAATATTTATCAAAAATAATTACAGTACAGAATGTTTGTTTTGACATTTTTAATATTTGGTATTTGAATGAATATAAATGACATGAATAAAACAAAAAAATAACAACATTAAATACCAAAATGATGTAAATGTTAATGCATCTATACAATGTACACATACAATGTGCAAATGTCAGTTACCTCTTCCATGTCACTGTACTGTCTCTTCAGGTTGCCAGCAGCTGAGATGACAGACTTCACAGCTCGCATGCCAAAGTCATAGTGGTCCTGAATAGATACAAACAAGTCTCCATCACTGTGTCGCGTTCTGAGAAAACTGAACAAAATGCATGTGCGTAAAGTGTCATCCCAGATTAGCCTGTGCAGTCCGCACAGGCTAATCAGGGATGACACTTTCTGCTTTAATGACATTTTTAGTTTAAATGAAGTCTCTCCTTAGCAAAAATTCAATAAAAGCGGAAAGTGGTGTCCCTGATTAGCCTGTGCAAACCGCACAGGCTAATCTGGGACGACACTTTACGCACATGCATAATGCCCAGTTTTCTCAGAACACGACACTACTATGAACTGTCCTCAACTTTCATAGGTCTTGGTTTTCCTCAAGCATATGTGAAGTTAAATTAATAATACTTATGTACATACATCAATTTCTCAACCTGATACTTGTCATTTAAAATAAGCTATTTTTGGATTGAGAGTAAAACACAAAAATGTAGTACTGGTAGTGTTTGTTTTCAAGAAAAAAATAATCACAGAAGGTAGTTAAAACCTGGGAAAATATGAGCTATGTTTCTTTTACGCTTCTAATCACGTCTTTAAATATTTGAAATGGACTTTGTAAATGGTGATGATCATTCAATAATAAGGGAAAATCTACCTGTGTACTAAGCTGCTCGGAAGAAAGCTTGAAAGTGGAGACAATCTTCTTGGAGAGTTTCTTTGCGTTGGAGAAGCCAAATGAGAACAAACTGATCTCAGCGATAAGAGCATAGTCTGGCACCATCATTGCTACTGGACGGAACAGTGCCTGAAATAAGAGTGACACAATAGTAATGAGAGCATTGTCTGGCACCATCATTGCTACTGGACGGAAAAGAGCCTGAAATAAGAATGACACAAGAGTAATGAGAGCATTGTTTGGCACCATCATGGCCACGTGTCACAATTTAGGCAAAGCATAGAAAAGGTATTGAATATAAATGTCGTAAAATTAATTTTAACAAGTTTATGTTTAAAGTACTGAAAATATCACCAGCATGTCATGAAGTCACACTTGATATATAGTCATATATAGGTTTCTGTTAATCATTTGTTACTGTAAACTAACATCAGACAAAAAATGTGCTTAACTGTACAACCAAATTTTCATTTTAAGTTGTTTACCTTCAAGTTGTCTGGCAGTTCAGTTCTGCCTGCGTAGCCAGGGTTCATGGTGATGAAGACGGAACAGGAAGCCTTTAGGGGCAGCTCCACACCCTCAAACACAAACCGGTCCACCTGCCAACCGAGATAGAAGGTCAGGTGAATGAAATATGCACACTCTCTAGGTTCTTAACCCTTTTAGCGCTGGAACCGGATTTTGAAGGCCTTTGCAAACAGTTTGGATCCAGATGAGACGCCACAGAACGTGGCGTCTCATCAGGATCCAAACTGTTTGCTATTCTGATAGTATTCTTTGAAAAAAAATCAAAGAAAATGCTAATTTTAGAAATTTAGCAGACAACATTTTAGCAGACGACAAATTTCCCAGCATGCAAAGGGTTAA
>VMBQ01005760.1:13702-34356 GCA_007657795.1 Dreissena rostriformis
TTTGATAATGTGAATTACCAGTTTTAAATCACTTTTATTTCCCTATAAACATACATGCCAGAATTGTTCAGGTCCAAATCGGGACATTCCATAAAAAATTGTAGGGACATTTGACCAAAAAGCGGGACCTAAAACGATCAATTTCCACCTTTACTTTAGTCAGAAGTCTGTATATAACTTACAAAAACTCTATTTTTTTGCCCAATATTGACGATAAATGTGTTTCAGAAATTCGGGAACACATGCGTTCTCCATTTTCCGGAAGTAAACACACTAAATAAACTGAAATGAGGGGTATCCCCGTATGCCTCGATTTGACATCCAATCGGTACAGGGATATCCTCTTGAGCATATGTAAATCGTGTAACGCGATGTGAGCGCATCGAGCACTGTTCTTATTCAACCAATCGTCAATTAATCTTAAATTTAGATCGATGCAATATGCACAAACTTTCTTCTGAAAATCAGTTGAAAACGAAAGTTAATTTTATAATACATGAAACATCAATGTGTATCGGTCAGCGTTCAAATTATTTGATGAAAAAAACGGGGTTTTGACAGGTTTTATAACCTAATGTGGTATAATACACAGGATAATTGTATCCTTGGACTTGATTGGGCCATGAAATACAAATGCAGATAGCGTTTAATTTTGTACGATACATCTTTCGATAGCAATTATCGACCCCTATCGTAAAAACACCATGATGTGAATGTCTGATAAAATCAATAATTTCCCGATAAATCGCTGATAAGGTGTCAAAAACAACACTGGAGCAATCGAGTAGTAGCAGTGGGTTGTTAATTGGGGGTAATAAAGGGATTAGCGGTGGTAAGTTTAAGCCAAACAGAGCTTGAATAGCGAATTTTATTGGGAACCTATAGACCTTACATCGTTTTTTACGAATGTCGGGACAAATCGTCTCATATCGGGACGCCAGGACAAAGGGCCCAAAAGCGGGACTGTCCCGCCGAGATCGGGACGTCTGGCATGTATGGAGTTATTTTAAGTTTTAGATACATTGTAAAAGTCTGTTTCAATGCAAATGGGAATCAATACACACACTGATGATCAATAAAGGTAAATATGACACATAACGTACCTAGGCAATTGCAGCAAATTTATAAAAATAAATTTTATTAATAAAAAAAGGATAAACATTTTCCAATTTTCCAATAAAATAGGAGGAATTGTGATTTAATTTTCACTCCATGTTTTATCCCTGTGGTTTGTAAATCATAATTTTTCTGTATTGACAAGTTCATATGTTTTATGTTTGTTTCTGTACTCACTTACATTTTACTGATTGTTAAGAGACCATTCCTAAATTCTAAACTAAGTAAGAACCAAATAAACGTAACTAAACTAATAAGAAGTCGCTGAAGTGTGACATTCAACGTTATGGTGATGAACATTCTAAGGATTTTCCTCATTAACAAAAAGTCACTAAAGTGTGACCATCAACATAACAGTAATGAACATTCTAAGGGTTTTCCTCATTAACAAGAAGTCACTAAAGTGTGACCATCAACATAACAGTAATGAACATTCTAAGGGTTTTCCTCATAAACAAGAGGTCCCTAAAGTGTGACCATCAACATAACAGTAACGAACATTCTAAGGATTTTCCTCATAAACAAGAATTCACTAAAGTGTGACCATCAACATAACAGTAATAAACATTCTAAGGATTTTCTTCATTTACAAGAAGTCACTGAAGTGTGACATCAACATAACAGTAATGAACATTCTAAGGGTTTTCCTCATAAACAAGAAGTCACTGAAGTGTTACCATCAACATAACAGTAATGAACATTCTAAGGATTTTCCTCATAAACAAGAATTAACTAAAGTGTGACCATCAACATAACAGTAATGAACATTCTAAGGATTTTCCTCATAAACAAGAATTCACTAAAGTGTGACCATCAACATAACAGTAATGAACATTCTAAGGATTTTCTTCATTTACAAGAAGTCACTGAAGTGTGACATCAACATAACAGTAATGAACATTCTAAGGGTTTTCCTCATAAACAAGAGGTCACTAAAGTGTGACATCAACATAACAGTAATGAACATTCTAAGGATTTTCCTCATAAACAAGAGTTTACTGAAGTGTGACATCAACATAATGGTTATGAACATTCTAAGGATTTTTGTCATTAACAAGAATTCGCTAACGTGTTACATTCAACATAACGGTGATGAACATTCTAAGGATTTTCCTCATTAACAAGAATTCACTTAAGTGTGACATCAAAATAACAGTAATGAACATTCTAAGGATTTTCCTCATTAACAAGAATTCACTGAAGTGTGACATCATTATGTAACGGTGATGAACATTCTTAGGGTTTTCCTCATTAACAAGAATTCACTTAAGTGTTACATCAACATAACGGTGATGAACATTCTTAGGGTTTTCCTCATTAACAAGAATTCACTTAAGTGTTACATCAATGTAACGGGGATGAACATTGTTAGGAGTTTCCTCATTAACAAGAATTCACTAAAGTGTGACCATTAACATAATGGTGATGAACATTGTAAGGATTTTCCTCATTAACAAGAATTCACTAAAGTGTGACCATTAACATAACGGTGATGAACATTGTAAGGATTTTCCTCATTAACAATTAGTCACTGAAGTGTGACCATCAACATAACGGTGATGAACATTGTAAGGATTTTCCTCATTAACAAGAAGTCACTTTAGTGTGACCATCAACATAACGGTGATAAACATTCTAAAGATTTTCCTCATTAACAAGAATTCACTGAAGTGTGACATCAACATAACGGTGATGAACATTCTAAAGATTTTCCTGATTAGCAAGAAGTCACTGAAGTGTGACATGCAATGTAAAGGTGATGAACATTCTAAAGATTTTCCTCATTAACAAGAAGTCACTGAAGTGTGACCTTTAAGGCAACAGGAATGAACATCTTAAGGATTTTCCTCATTAAACAGAAGTCACTAAGTGTGACATCAACGTAACAGTGATGAACATTTCAAGGCTACCTTTGCTACTTGTCCGCGATGTATAGTCATGATCTGAGTGGCGACTACTGACAACACCTCCACGTCTATACGATTGAACTCGTCAAAGCATGCCCATGCTCCAGAACTTTGGTGTTAAAAAGTACAATATTTATCCTCCGTTTACCGCGTATCGATCTGTTGAGCAAATGAGTTTCAGAATTTCCAAATTAATGCAAAAGCAACAATAAATAATTTGCCTTCAAAGATTTATTTAATTCCCGTCAAATCCATGTCAAATTTGTTTATTTACAGCGTGTTGAACAACGCAAAACCAATAGTTTCATACACATCTGCAATAACATTCACTTCTGGCATGGTGACCGTGTATCGAGACGTCACACGCAAAAAGGAGAGTACTCGATTACAATAGGCATAAGGCCAACTCAACTTAAAAAATTGATTTACTGAACATATTTTGTATACTTATACAGTAATTAAACTTTTGTATAACTTCTATTTCCAATTTAACATTTCCTGAAATAAACGTCCAATTGGAACGGAGTATTCCTACTGAACATGTGTATATCACCTACGCGATGTGCGGGCACAGTTCTTATGCTATAATTTTTCACACATTTTCTGAGAATTGGGAGAAAGTGATTTTTTTTTTTTTTAAAAATGAAAGTGTTGTTACACTAGCGTAGTCGTCTGCTTCACTTTGCAATTTATTTGGCAATTTAATGAAGAGGATGTGCCCATAAAACATATGGAATATAGATAAATTTTGATTATATTAGTTGAAGTAAGATTTTGAAATGCAATTAAACCTGTTTTGTTCCTCATTTTGGTTATGTTTGTATTTATTTTCAAGCAAAGTAATGTTAGTGAAACAAAATATTCAGGAGCGCATGTGACGTCATCATGAGAGCCTCGTTCTTAATGTAAACAAAATGATCCATACGAGGACCCGCTCGATACGAGGGCACCATAGGATACATTATCAACTTGATTTAATTAAGATTATTTTAACTAAGATAGCTGTTTTAGAAAGCTCATAAGGTATTGGAGATCATAAAAGTTCCTTAAAAAAATTACTATAAAATTCATCAATTCTTGACATAGACTTTTTTAAAATGTTATGATAATAAAGAAGCTGTATTTTATATAGAAAGGTCCTTAATGGTTTCCACGACACTGAAACAGCATATTTACAGACTTCCAATCTAAATCTCAGAGGGTTTGAATAAAAAATCAAAGAAGTTATTTAGCAAACAAGAAGTGGACAGAGCAATGGCTGAAGGTTCCAGACGAATTCTGGAATCACAGTAAAAAATTGTGGTAGGTTAAACATGTCCCAAACATGGTCAATGTATAACCATAACTTATAAAAAGAGAATGAATCAGGTACATGTAACTAGCTTATTGGCAACTAACACAGTACTGCAAGGACCGACTAAACAAAACAACCCTATTATACTAGAAATACTATACATGAATACTATTATAAGAGCAACGTAAGATAGCTCTTAGTATCTTTCCCACACAAGGTTTTTCTACGCATTCTGTTTGACAGAAACTGGATGTTTTTCAAATCCAAAAATCTTCACAGTTTTATCATTCTTTTAAAAGCAGATTTATTGAAATAATTTAAAAATGCAACTTTTACAAAAATATCTCATCAACAGAATGCATAAGAAATGTTTGGTTAATATTAGTTGCATTTCGATGTATATAATATCACAACAATGCGCTAATCATATGTTATTGTTATTATGACATATTAACCAGACACTATGGAATGACATTTACCTTTTAGTACATGATTGTTTCCATAATTGACACACTATTGAGTTTGCGCATGTGATTCACATCATGTATATTTCAACAAATTAAGTGCTTTAACAGAATAATTATTTCATCAACATAACTTAATATGAGTAAAGAAACATATTTCATCAGAATGAATTAGCATTATAATCATATAAACAAAGGCAGTGTGTGGTTCATATGTCATAGCTATACTAAGGATTAATATGAATATAAACAGGTATGGGTTGTTATTTGTTAAAATGGTTGCTATGCATAAATATGGGTTAATATGGGTAACTAAGGGTAAGTATGTAATACTATTGTGTAACATAACAGCGATGTGTGCAATACCGTGATATATTTGGACATTTACGCATACCATAATGGACGAGTCCTTAGGGGAGTCAGTATGCCATCTGTGTACTAGTACAAATATATCAAGGTATTGTTAAACAATTTTTTTATTATATACCTATTTAATTCTTTGGTTCATTTGCTTTATTCATGCATATATATAACAAAATCATGTCCGCAAAATAGTGCTAGCATTCACGTCATTAACCCTTTGAGCGCTGGAACCGGATTTTAAAGGCCTTTGCAAACAGTTTGGATCCAGATGAGACGCCACAGAACGTGGCGTCTCATCAGGATCCAAACTGTTTGCTATTCTGATAGTATTTTTTGAAAAAAATTAAAGAAAATGCTAATTTTAGAAATTTAGCAGACAACATTTTAGCAGACGACAAATTTCTCAGCATGCAAAGGGTTATAGAATGCCATTTTCAGCTTATATTTTATGTGGGACTTACAATTTGATCATGTTTATGCAGGTCTAGTTTCACCATCAAGTACATACTATTGATTTATCATGACGGATATGACAGGAGCTTACAAGTAAAGATCCTAAATATTTGGTTAAAGTTGGACCGTCCATTAAAGAATACATTGATCGCACACAAGTCCTAAAATGTAGAATATGGGATCGTCACTAGGTAAGAATGACAGCAGCTGATCAGATGATATAAATAGGTATATAACAATAATGTTTATTAAGGGTTCTGGAGGGTTACTATAGGTTACAAACATTTAATAGGGGTAGCAAACAGTCAATGAAGGTTACTTAAGTTTATATGGATTACAAAGAGATGATTTGGGTTACAAAGAGATGATATGGGTAACAAAGGGTTGATATGGGTTACAAAGGGTTGATATGGGTTACAAAGGGTTGCTTTGGGTTACCACTGATAACTATGGGTAACTAAGGATAAATATGGATTGCTATGGGTTAGTATAGGTTGCTATGTTAATGCAAAGCAGGGTGCACACTGGGCCTCACCCGCTGTTGCTGGGCCTTCTGAATGGTGGTAATTTGTTGGGCTACCACGGACAACACCTCAATATCGATACGATTGAACTCGTCAAAACAAGCCCATGCTCCAGCACTGTAACCAACAGATAATTTGTCTACTGAATGAAAAAACAAGTGTTACTGACATTTTGTAAATATTTTAGGAGTACATATTTTCTGAAATACATTTTAATTCAAGAGCACTTACGTTATTCTGCGCATTCAAAATATTTCAGCGTTGAAATTATGGTAACTGCTCGTTTCTTTAATAAATTATTCATTGTTTGAACAAATACATCACAATGAGGGGTTTTGCTTTGTTTTTCAAATTGTATTATAATACTAATCAGTTAATTGGTATTTTGAAAAATGTTTATTATTTTAATAAAACAGTTTGGTTTCTTCTCGTGAACATTTTACAAAATGTCAGTTACAATACTTTTAACATTCAAAAGGCAACATGTGTTTGCTCATGTCAATTTGAAAAATTTGGTAAAGCATTATTTTTACTAAAAAGGTTGTCTTTATATTTTAATAGTTGATATTTGTCACCCAAATAATCACAATGATATAAAAATCAACCATCACATTGATTGATATTTCAACAATAACTCAAAAGGTTAAGAAAAAAAAAAGCAAAATAAAAGATACATGTATGTTTTTCCAAGGTACACCAACTATTCAACCTTGAACAAGAATTTTACCACAACTGACCATATTCAAATATGGCCTGGAAAATGTCAAAATAAACATTCTTAACATGTTTTATCAAGATGGAGTCTTAAATGTGGCTTCTTGAGTTGTACTATGTTCTTTTTTTAAAGATTTTCTGAGATATTTTCAAGATAACATTCAGACCATGTTTTATAAAGATTAAGTAATAAATGTGACTTCTAGAGTGGTTACAAGGTTTTTCTAAGCTTTGACCTACTGACAAAGTTTCATCAGATCTATTTATAAATGTAGCTCCTTGAGCAGTAACAAGGTTTTTCTAAGATTTTAACAAGTGACCCAGTTTTTGGAAGCAAGTGAAGAGAGTGGAACTGCCTATATATTGTCAAGATAACATTCAGACCAAGTTCCATTGAGACTGAGTCATCAAAGTGGTTACTAGGTTTTTCTAAAGTTTGATCTGGGGAACTTGTCTTTGGACGCACATGATCCAGATTCAAACTCGGCCTAGATACTGTGAAACCATTATTATTCCTCAAACATTAATTTGTCGGTTATTTCGTCAGTAGACCGATTGACAAATTTAAGTTCCTAACCAATAATCATGTCCAATGTTTAATCAAAATTAATACTGAATTACCATGAATTTTTAAGATAAACATCATAAAAAGTTACATCAAGATTGAATTTCAAATGTGGTTTCAGAGATATTGGTAACATACAACGACGGACAAAGGTTGATGAAAATACAAACATGCGTGAATGTGACACCCATCTCATGGCTTTGTCTCACCTGGCCAAGCCTTTGAAGAACTTGCCCATGGCCATGAAGTCCAGCTGGTCTGAGCAGTTGAACACCACACACTGTACGGCCATGGCCTTAGCCAGATCCTGAAAAAACACACGTTAGCATGGTGTTGCAGCAATATCTTCTTCTTTTTTCTTTTCTATACTGAAAGCAAACTCATTGGTTTTTCTTTGAGGGGTTGAATTACAAGATTTATTTTCTTATTTTAATGAAGGTTTCAATTTAAATGATTTCAAAGCTTAAGTTTCAAAACTCCAGATTTCTTAATTCGTATTTTCAAAATAACTAGAGGTCAGGGTTGTTACCATATATATTTTACTAGCCCGAAACAATTTTTACTAGCCCAAACTTAAAAAAAAAACTTACGGCATATTGTATCTGATTAAAATAGCAATTAGAGTCCTGCACATTTTCATAGATCTGCACTTCATAATCTGCACTCCCCATGTAAAAAATAAAACCAAGAACAAACAGTTGCCACGCATTTTTCACTAAAGCGTACCTTAGTGGTTTCAGTCTTTCCGGTTCCAGCAGGCCCGGCAGGGGCCCCACCGAACTTGAGATGCAGGGCACCGGTCAGCGTGAGGTAGCACCTGTCAGTCAGCGGTGTGATGACAAGTCTCATGGTGTTCCCCAGGTACTCGTAGCAGTATGGGAATTCTGCGTTCACGGCTCGGACCCAGAGATTGTCTGAGTGCCAGTAGTACCTGAAAGGATCGTTGGATATTGATTATAGTTATTACCACGGATATGTTTAAAACTGTTGTTTTTTAAACAATTGTTTACAGTAATTTTCCATTTTTTTTATTGTTTATTTAAATATCATAATATGAGCCTTGTTCTAGGAAAATTGGACTTAACCCTTTGCATGCTGGGAAATTTGTCGTCTGCTAAAATGTTGTCTGCAAAATGTCTAAAATTAGCATTTTCTTTAAAAAAAAATCAAAGAATACTTTCAGAATAGCAAACAGTTTGGATCCTGATGAGACGCCACGTTCTGTGGCGTCTCATCTGGATCCAAACTGTTTGCAAAGGCCTTCAAAATCCGGTTCCAGCGCTCAAAGGGTTAATGCATGAGTGTAAAGTGTCGTCTCAGATAAGCCTGTGCAGTCTGCAGGCTAATCAGGGACAACACTTTCCACTTTTATGGAATTTTTTGTTTAAATGAGCAAAAATCGAGTTTAGGCTGAAAGTGTTTTCCTTAATTAGCCTGTGCGGACTGCATTAAGCCTCATTTACCCAGAATGCTGCTCATATAAGCTCACCTCAGCTGACTGATCCACTCAAAGTCGTTGACATTCTCCACGTTATTATCCAGCATCTTAATGATCACATCTCGAGCGTGCACCTCGATTACGATCAGCGCCGACAGCGTCATGCGACCGATCTTGGAAATCTTCTGGTTCACCAGAGACCTGAGGTCGTCCAGCTGAGGCAGGATGGTAGTCTTGAAGAATTCTGGGAGGTTTTTCTTCTCCAGAGCTTCGGTGACCCCTGTGGCCCAGTAGGCGGAGCAACCAGCCAACACGACCTGGCCCGGCCATCTCAACACCCAGGCTGTCCTTGGCGTCTGAAGTGAAGACAGTTGAGGGAAGTGATTACATGTGATAGCTGCTAGAAGCTTACAGTATTAAAAAATTGTCATGGTTTTTATTTTAGAGATACAGAATTTCATGATAATGAAAATTTTGAAATATAGAATTTCATATGATTGTGAATTTTTAAATTCATAATTTCATGTTTCTGATCTGAGATATGGAATTTTAAAATTGTGAATTTAATGATTTTGATTTTTATAATTCTGATTTACCAGCACATTTGAACTTCATATAAGTTATAAGACTAAAGTGATTCTGATTGTCAAGATAATAAATTTTGAGATTTCTATATTTAGATTCTAAATTCCATGATTTGGCATAGCAACATTCTTAATTTCATTAGGTTTTTTAAATATATTTTTTTTTCAAGAAATAAGAGTTTTAAGAATATAAATTTTCAGGACTCAGTGTACAGTCTTTATGCTAACCACTAGCCTGACTGCCCAGGGCTTGTGAAATTAAATTCAGACTAGAACAAATTCATTCATGTATAAGGCAAGGGTAGACCAAATTCCCTCTGTTTATAACTGCACAATTATTAGGACTACCGCTACAATTTGAATAAATAAATGAGAAGTCTGATATACATTTTTGAAATTCAGGCTACAAGACTACATTTGTGAGTGCAATCTTAAGTCTTAATCTAATATATTTCACAACTGGAAATAAACCGTCAAAAGTTAAGTGTTCTCAATAGTCAATATTTTGAGTTCATACATAGCTTGAGGCTAAGAGCGTTTGTGTGTGTGGGACCTGAATTGTACATGATTCCGATTCTCAAGTCTCTGCCATTTCATTTGAGCCTCGCTCTGAAAACACAGGACATAAAACATGTGCGTTCAGTGTAGTCCCAGATTAGCCCGTGCAGTCCTCACAGGCTCAGGGAAGACACTTTCCGATTATACTGGATTTTGGATAAGAAGAGACTTCCTTTAAACAAAAAATACCATATAAGCGGAAAGTATCGTTCCTGAGTAGTCTTTACCTACTGCACAGGCTCATCTAGGCGACATTTCACTCACAAGCACTTAGCCCCGTTTTCCCAGCACACAGTTCATTACTCCATACCGTCTTATAGTCGCCAAGGCTCTCCTTGATGATCACTCGTATACTCTCCTTCATGCTGGCCTCAATCTCCAGCATCCAGTCCTCCACGTTACCCGTCGGGTAGAGCTTCTTACCCCGGAACTCCACCTCCTCACCCTCACCCGAGTACATACGGGACATCTGGAGATCCTCCTCAAAACGCAGCTGAAAGTCATGCAGAAGAGAAAATTATTACTACACAATTATACAATTAATTAATTAATATAAGTTCATATGAGCCACGCTCTGGGAAAACTGGGCTTAATGCAAGTGCGTAAAGTGTTGTCCCAAATTAACCTGTGCAGTGTTCACAGGCTAATCAGGGAAGACACTTTCTGCCAAAACTGGATTTTTGTGCAACAGAGACTTCCTTTAAACGAAAAATTCCATAAAAGTGATTGGCCTGTGCTAATCTGGGACAACACTTTACGCACATGCATGAAGCCCAGTATTCCCAGAATGCAGCTTTTATATGTAAAAGTAATTGACAAGGATTCAGCTAATTGACCTGTTGCAAAAATCACAGTCAAGGATTTGCCTCTCATGTGATAGGTCAGACAATAGCTACTGGACTCTTTCTTGGAACAACCTACTAGCGTAATATTCCGTGCGTAATTTGTCGACTCAATCCTTGATTGAAAAATATCTAAGGTTTAATTATGGCATAGATTCAATAATGCAGAGAATGTACTTATTTCTGTTATTTTCTAATCTTCAACAAATTGAATGTGCATCTTAAACAAAAAACATTAAAAATATAGCATAAAGAGATTTATTAATTCTAGCATAGAATGAAGTAAGAAAATAACACATATTTTTAATTACTCACTGAATGTACAAATTTCACAGCACTGACAAGATTAACAAAATTATCAAAACCCTTCAAACCTTTTTGCTCAGAAGCAAAGGTAAAATGGCTGTATGCAACCAGCATAAAACCAGAACAGCCTGCATTCATTCGCAGTTTTTCAGGTTTTATACTGTTTGCTGCTCATATGTATCTTAGGGTTGGAAATGACGCCTTTAAAACTTGAATCTAGTAAAAAAAAAAGGTCTTTAATTTGATTTGCTTAAGGAACACAAACAAGTCAAAGTGGGAATCTGAGTGGTTAAGGGTTAAGCAAAATACACACCTTAGCAATGTTTTCGAAGCACTTTCTCAAATGTGGCTGGACAGCCGTGGGATCCTTCGTCTGGGAAAGAATCTCCAGCAGCTCATCATCGGACAGGAAGTAGAACCTCGGGAAGGCGTTCCTCTTGGTCTCCAGGTACTCACTGAGGCCCTTCTGCACCTGCTCCAGCAGCTTGTTGCACTCCTTCAGGTTGTCAAGGAGACGGTTGTCCGGGCAAAGGGAGATAACCTAGGAATGAAATATTAAATTAAATTTGTTTAATTCAATTCTAGTGATGAGTTGTTGATCTATGTTGTTAATGTTTAAATATTATCCAAAAAAATAATTGAATGTGCATGAAAAATAAATCTTGATTTTTCTAAAACTCTGTTATAACACGTGTACTTGTTTAACAGATGTAAATCTAAACACAAAACAATGAACTTTAAAAGAAATTGTAAGATTTTCATAATGGATCTTGGATAATATATATTTACAAAACACCCCAAGTTAGATCTTATCCATGAATTTGAAAATTTGCTAAAAACATTGAAGCCCCTTACAGGTACGTCTCTTCAAGAGCCAGTCGTACCTGTGGGTTCTCCTTGGCGTTCTTCATGATCTTGCGCCACATCCTCTCCATGGTGGCATATCTCTTGCTCTCCACGGGCAGCTGTCTGTTGATGTCCTCTGAGCTGAAGATGGGCTCCAGGTACAGCCACGCCCGCTGGCAGTTCAACCACTCGTCCAACACATCCTGTGGGAGAGAGCACATTAAGCCTCATTCTGGGAAAACTGGGCTTAATGTATTTGCCTAAAGTGTTGTACCAAATTAGCATGTGCAGTCAACACTTGCTAATCAGGGAAGACACTTTCTGCCATGAATGGATTTTTGCTTAGAAGAGAATTGTTTTAAACTAAAAATTCCATAAAAGCGGAAAGTGTTGTCCCTGCAGACTGCACAGGCTAATCTTGGATAACACTTTACACACATGCAGTTTAAAGCCTTGTCCAACACAGTTATTATAAAGGTTGAAGGTAACGAATATAGTTCAAGATGTTACCCAAGAGAGAGAGAGAATAGCTATTGCAATAGTTGAAGGAAAAGCTGCACAAGGGTAAGGTATGAAAAACGTTTAACTGCTTAATATTTTTTATATGTTTCATGAACAACAACAATGTTTAAGTTTTGCGCTTGACCCTTAAGATTGTGTTACACAATGTCCATTCATGATTTGGCTGTCAGAACTGGGGTAACCATGTACAACGCATTAATTTGAGATTCAACAGATTTTAAGCACAAGTTCAAAACATAAAATTGTCTGAAATAGTGTCAAAAAAAGAGCTTTGAAGCTGTCATAAACTCTGCTTATCCTTTTCTGTTGCTTCATCGCTTAAATATCACCACAGAATACAAAACTTATTTTCTGAAATTAATTATAAAAAAGCACTATGTAAAACCTGTGTGGTAGTGAGTTTGTTCTCCCAGTTGTTGATTCGCTCCTCGAAGGGTTTCTTGTAGGGCGAGAAGGACATGCTCTGTGTCATGACGATGTGGTCATCAAGCAGCTGGGAAGTGTCTTCGGAAGACCGCAGGATGAACGTGCCTGTCTCCTTGTAGGAGATGATCTCAAACTGCACCGGCTCCCATTCCCTCTCCATCTTGTCAAGGGCCTATAGGGAAACATTGGAAGGGTGGGGCGTTAAAAAGAGACTCTTTTATCAATATAAAATAATTTATTTTATGCTTTGCTTTAGTTTATAGGGAAATGTCAGTGATTAACAGCTGGTAATTCACAGTTTCAAACAGTGAACACTGTATGAAGAATGTACCTAGAATGTATGTAGAATGCATGTAGAATGTATGTAGCATGCATGTAGAATATGTACCTGTTCAATGGAGTACTCCTTGCCGGCCACCTCAGCCACCTTGGCAATGGTCTGGATGTGGTCGTTGAGGCCCATCTCCAGGCACCTGCTGAACGTCAGGTTGGCCTTGGGGACCACTGGGAAACCCAGTTCTGCTGACAGCTGTATGGGAAAAAATTGGGACAATGTGTTAATTGAATATCAATAAGTTTGTATAAACATGTCTTCAAACAGATGGCAGAACAGGAATACAGACCATCCACCCAATTTTATTTGCCCAATACTTAAGAATTAAAAGAAAGAAGGAAAATGTGCGGCATAGACTTCTTTTAATCTGCCCATCCCTCTTGAAACTGAGATAATACAGAATTAAATCTTTCATTTATTTTCAAAGAAGACAAAAATGACTCAAGCAAAGACAAACACATTTTTAAATCCCCAGTGAATCCATGTCGCGCTCACCTGGTCCCAATGCCTGCTCCTCATGCCTGGGTTCCTGAGGCCCTGGATGAGTGGTATGAAGGGCTTGAACTCCTCAATCTTGCCCTTCACATGCTGGGCAATCAGCTGCACACCTACAATACATTAAAGTCTATATGAACCTGGCTCTGGGAAAAAGGGGCTTAATGCAAGTGTTTTTGGAAAGAGACTGGGGATAGAACTTAGGACATCCTCGTCACAATAAGGACACATTATTTATAATACTACTGCTGTTGTAGAGTTATACATTGGTTTGTGTTGAATACAAAAAAGTTTTTCAGCGAGCCTTAGGTAACCTTTACCAACTTCCTTGGCTCATCTGTCAAAACAATATAGTCATATAATCAATAACAACAAGATGACAATTTATCAAAATCTCTTTACATTTCCTAATTGTTTTTTTATTGCTTTTTTAATAAGTGGGTAATTTATAATTGAAATGAACTAAAATAAAAAAACTTTAAACCAACTAAGAATGCCAATGACCACCTACTTGGGATGTCTTGGAACAGTTTCACAGACTTGTGCATGATCTTGTACGCCTCGTTTACGTTCTTCTCCAGCTCTTCAGCGTTAATGGAGGTCAGTGGGTCATTCATCCACGACTCGTGCCACCTGATCCAGTCCGATGCAGTTACCCAGAGGTTACGGAACGGCTCAAAGTCCTTTACCAGCTTACCCAGCTTGTCGTACTAAAACAATTAACATGCATTGTGACACCATCTATGTTACATGGCAAGGAATCTGACTTTACCCATTACCACTTAGATAAGTATTTTGAGGCATTTTTAGTCCCTTAGAAAATTATACTTAATTAAAGATCTTTTTTTTTACTAGATCTCAGTTTTTAAAGGCTTCATTTCCAACCTTAAGATACTGATGAGTAGCAAGCAGTATGAAACCTGAACAGCGTGCGAAAAACTTGTAAGTTCAGTTCTGGTTTTTATGATGATTGCATATAGCCATTTTCACTTTGCTTTTGAGCGGAAAGGGTTAATAAGGATATAAATGCTGTGAGACTATGTAAAATATAAGAGATCAAAACAGAAGTAAAGCTTCAACTCCAAATTAATATTTAATATTCTAACCTAACTTCACATCAAAATTTAAATAAAATTTTAGCTCCCAGTCTAAAAATGGAGTTTAATAACAACATAATAATTACCTATGACAGCCTATAAACATAACAATAAAATAAATGTATGCTAAAAAACGATCAGACAAAGCTAAAGTTAATTTGATGAATTGTCATTCCATACATTTCAGATGTAGTAATTTGATAAAATGGCTCACGTTTGTGACAGGCATGCCAAACAAGCGCTCCCTGTTGTTGTAAGTGCCAGCCAATCCCTGGGCTTCCTTCAGTTGCTTGGTGACCCTCCTCACTTCATTGGCGATCTCATGGGCCTTGGAGATATCACTGTGGGCCGCCATGCCTGCCACCACCATCTGAGGGAGAACAGCAGCTCATTAGGCCAAGTCCAAGGTTGTTTTTAGCCGGATTGGTTACAAAACTTTAAACTACATGAGACACTGGAGTCTATTTCCTGGGTAGACCCAGTAACTGGTACATGTATCTTCTGATTAAGATATTGTTTACACCTCCAAGAAGGGATTTAACTCCCAAGTACAAGTTGTACATACCTTAAAACTGCACACAAGGCTGAATTGACATACCTTTATATTACAAATGAAAGTTGTTCAACACTAAAAATACAATACATAAAAGTAGAATATAAAGGCTCTTGTGTGGAAGTTTTATTGGGCAGCCCACTGCAGCTTAAATACTAAACTGTATGCAATAAAGAGTGCACAAGCCTCAAAGCAACATCCGTCATACAATTTATATGAACCATGCTCTTGGAAAATGGGGTTTAATGCATGTGGGTAAAGTGTCATCCCAAATAAGCCTGTGCAGTCCTCACAGGCTAATCAGGAACGACACTTTCCGCCTAGACTGGATTTTTGTTTAGAAGAGAATTCCTTTCAATGAAAAATTTCATAAATGCAGAGAGTTTCATCGCTGATAAGCATGTGTGGACTGCACAGGCTAGCCTGGGATGACACTTAATGCACATGTATTAAACCCCGTTTTCCCAGAGCACGACACATATTCAAAAACCCCTCAGTGTGCAAGTACCTGTAGAGTGTCGAGACGGTCGTTGAAGTTGCCCTGGTCCGAGGTCTGCAGTTTCCTGAACCTCTCCTCATCCTCTGTCAGCTGTGTGTACGTCTGCTCCATCTGTACCTCAATCTTGTGGGGCCAACCAATGGCAGTCCACCTGGGGATCACAGAACCAACTTATAGAATAGTTCCGTATTAGTTTATATTGTTTTTGTTATACCTTGTTTTATGTGTCTATGTCATTTGTCTGATTTTTTTTGTACTGGAAGACGTAATCTTTTTTAACTAACTTTTCCTGTTTTTATAATTCATTTTTTTTTAAACATAATATTCTGTTTGTTTTTTGTTTTTGTTTTTTGAAATCATTCCTGTTATATTAAGCATTCACATTTTTGCTGACCTTTTTCTAAGTTTCAGTTTTTTTTATATAAATTTAAAGTCATCAATATCTCATCTTGTAATTGTTTGATTGTCATGCAGGGAACATGACTTACAATGAAAGTCTATGGACAGTTAACCGTTGTTTGAAAGTTATACAAGAAATACATTAAAATGTCACTTGCTTATGTTCTGTAATACATTTTGTACATTGGTTAAGGTTAAGAAAGCCAATTGATAGCTTTTTCAAAGTTAACATTTTGATATATATCTGTTATTTTTCATGATATTTTCACTTCATGGTAGACATACGTAAAACTTATCTTCACAAACAGGAGATATAAATTCAAGCAGGTAAACATAAGACTACACAATCTTACTTGAGGTTGAAGTCCTCAGTTGACAGATTGTAGTAGAAATCTTCAATCAGTTCATAATCTTCCATTGCATGGTCAATCAGGTCCTGTGAACAAAGTGATTATACTTATAATGCTATTTAATGTTTTTAAAATTGTAAGTCTAGGTTTGCACTGCTGTGCAATCTGCTACAAATAAAATGCCAATTTGTCAAATAATCATGGTCTTTATACTTTCCACTCGGTAGAAAACTATTAACTACTTGAAAACAACAGGCGCCGAACACTGATACTGTCTAACAAAAGCATTGTTTTTACTGGTCGACAATGCCCAAAACAAGTTCTAAGGCCCCCCCCCAAAAACTATTTTCAAGGCCTTACAACTATTTTAAAGGCCTTACAACTATTTTAAAGGCCTTACAACTATTTTAAAGGCCCCACAACTATGAACATTCTTAATCTTGATTTATTCTTATTCTTTAATATTCGAACAAATGAGATAAAAGCTCTAAAGCATAAAAGCATTCTCAGTGGTTCAAACATTTTCCTATAAGCCTGTCTACAATCATACCTGGTGCTCCTGGAGTTTCTCCGGGATGCTCTTCATCCACTCCCTCATGTCAGAGAGCTCCTCGATGCAGTTACACTTGTCATACAACTTGCGGCTGATCGCCTTGAACTCCTCACACGCCTGAAACCAAGGGGACAAGTGTTACACATGCAGCAGTCTACAAGACTGGTAGTACTTTGAGAAAAGACATTTACCCTTTCCCCCTCGAAAGGCATTTTCAGGTGTTTGTAGTCCATTCGAAAATTTAATTAAAGATCGTTCTAACTAGATTCAAGTTATAAAGGCTTCATGTCCAACAATAAGATACTAATGGTTGCATATAGCCATTTTCACCTTGCTTCTAAGCAGGTAAGGGTGAAAACCACACAAAGTCTAAATTTTTCTGCATCATCAAACAGTATTTTGGTCATATAACCGTGATCAATAAACTTCCTCTCTTTTCTCAGGTATGTTTGGTCGATTAAGGAGTTAACCGTAAGTAAGTGAATACATTTATGGCAGTAACTGACAAAAGACTTATCTTGTATCAGAGTTGGGAGACAGTTTGGATCCTGATGAGACGCCACGTTCTGTGGCGTCTCATCTGGATCCAAACTGTTTGCAAAGGCCTTCAAAATCCGGTTCCAGCGCTCAAAGGGTTTAATGACTGATCCAAACATATATAAGGCCAGAGCCCAGTGAATGAACTCTGGATACTCAGACAGCCCTTCAATCTTACAACTTAGTCTTTTATATTATCAAAATAAGAGGCTTCTTATGAACAATTAAGCCTCGTTCTGGGAAAACTGGGCTTAATGTATGTGCGTAAAAAGTTGTCCCAGATTAGCCTGTGCAGTCCACACAGGCTAATGAGGGATGACACTTTCCACCTTAACTGGATTTTTGTTTAGAAGAGACTTCCTTTAAACCGAAACTTCCGTAAAAAGCAGAAAGTGTCGTCCCTGATTAGCCTGTGCGGACTTCACAGGCTAATCTGGGACAACACATTACATGCATACATTAAGCGCAGGAGTAGTGCATACCTCATCAGCCTGCTTGCGGAGATGTCTGGCAAAGTACTCCAACACTGCGTTACTGAGGTTCTTCCTCTTCTTGGAGAGGTTTTGACGTACAGAGTCCGTGTTGATCCAGAACGGCCCAATGGTAATGTTGCTGGGAATGGTGGCCTCTATGACCTCCTTCTCCTTCAGGTGCATCTCCACTTCCTGTTTTACCTCCAGGGCCGTGTGCTTCTGGCTCTCGTAGTTCCTGAGGAAGGAAAGGTTAACGGTTTGATTATCCTTTTACCACTCAGATACACACTTTGACGTGTCTGTAGTCTCTTAGAAAAGCAAAATAAATTTCCAACCTAAGATACTGATAGGCAGCAAACAGCATAAAACCTGAACAGCCTTTGAGTTACTCGCAGGCTGTTCTGGTTAATGCTGGTTGCATATAGCCATTTTTGCTTTGTATCTGAGTTGGAAAGCGTTATATAGATTTTTTGCAGTTTTTTTCAGGCATTTCATTGATATCATGGCAAGAAGAGGTATGCATTTATAACACGAATCCTTTGTATATGATCCTAAAAAAACAACATTTTTTTGCTCGTGTGGATTTTGTGCGGTTTTCAACAGTAGTTCATTCACATCACGGCAGTCAATAAACCTACACACACTTTTCCTGGGAAAGATGATTAGCCAGTACTTAGAGCAAATACTTATTCCAGAAACTGAAAACCTGCCTACTTGAATCAGAGATTAAGGGATGGATGAGAAAAAAATACATTACCCGGACCTATACTTATACAGAATCTTAATACATTTGTTGCTGCATTTGAAAGAGTTTTATTTTTTACATATATATGTAATACAAAACATTATTCAAAATTCACAAAAATTGTGGTGTTATTAAATAAAGATGCTTAAAAAGCCTGTCTTTCAATACTTCATTTAATGAAGGCAAAATTCCAACATTAGGACTAAGAACAATTACATACTTTCTGGCCATGGAAATGGAATGTGACTTATTTCATGTTTTATCCCAAAACAACAGCAACACAGAAACTGAACACTTGTGTACCCTAAACAACTGTCGTCCTTACTTGATGTAGACATTGATATCCAGATTCATGATCTCCAGGTACTTCTCGTACTCGCGTGCGTACGCCTTCATGGGTACGAGCGCCTTGCGTATGGCCCGCCGGATGTTCTCCCTCAGTTCCTCCACATGGGGCTCGTGTTCTCCCACTGACTCTAGGAGAGGCTCTCCTGCCTGGAAAATGTTCTCCAGGATCCGCTGAAGAACAAAACAACATTACTGTATTATTTTTTTATCTCTGTTTTATGATCTGAATTTTTTTTTTAGGACACTCAAGATCTGAAACAAAAGGATATTGATTTCATATATATTACTGACTGCTTTCAAGAATCAAAATATGCAAAAAACAAATCCTTTTTATTTGATGATTTTAAGGAGCAATCAGCCTTATTTTCATCTCAAAGTAAAGGAAATATTTTCTTTCTAGTTTATGCAATTTGGTATTAAAAACAAATCCTGCATAATAAGTGATATCATGTTATCTTATTGTTCTACACTGCATACAATACAGTTTTTCTCATACCCATTAACCTTCATTTTTGTATAACTTCATTTTAATACTTACATGTAACAATAATTGAATGTAATGATTCTTCACACATTCAACTTTCTTGAGTTTACCCTTTCCCACTCAGAAGCATTGTGAAAATGGCTGTATGCAACCAGCATAACCCTTTGCATGCTGGGAAATTTGTCGTCTGCTAAAATGCTGTCTGCTAAATTTCTAAAATTAGCATTTTCTTCGATTTTTTTTAAAGAATACTATCAGAATAGCAAACAGTTTGGATCCTGATGAGACGCCACGTTTTGTGGCGTCTCATCTGGATCCAAACTGTTTGCAAAGGCCTTCAAAATTTGGTTCCCGCACTGTAAGAGATAAACCAGATCAGCAGGCTGTTCAAGTTTTATGCTGTTTGCTGCACATCATTATCTACAGGTTGGAAATGGAGCCTTTAAAATATGAATCTATGTAGAAAGTTCTTTACTTTAATTTTATTTTCTTAGGGACTACAAAGGGTCAAAAGCACATTGAAGGCCCACCTTTTCCAGCTGTGGTACATTCTGTGTGGACTGTATGCCCTTGTCAAACAGGCTGACCAGCATCGTCTCAAAGTTGTTGAGGTTCGTGCTGTAGTGGACTCCTTGATTGTCCAGCTGCAGATCCACCAGGAATAATGCATTCCTTTTGGGCCTGCGAAACAAGGATCAGAAGTGAGGCATGCATTATTACAAACCATTTTTAACCCTTTGAGCGCTGGAACCGGATTTTGAAGGCCTTTGCAAACAGTTTGGATCCAGATGAGACGCCACAGAACGTGGCGTCTCATCAGGATCCAAACTGTTTGCTATTCTGATAGTATTCTTTGAAAAAAAAT
>VMBQ01005760.1:37142-58762 GCA_007657795.1 Dreissena rostriformis
TAAAAATTCCCATTTTTTTTTTTTTTTTTTAGAAGGAAGTGTCTTATGCTTATTTTATCTAAATTTTAATTCAATTACATCTAATAAAGTATATAATAATGATTTCTATGGTTTTGTTCTTTTAATTTGAGTTATTATAAAGAGTTATACCAAATAAGTATTTCCCAAATCAGTGGACTTTTCTCGCAAAAAAAAAGAAGGCTACTGAATTTATTTTCCCAATTTCTTGAAAATGCAGCTAAAATTCCCAATTCCAAAGTCATGGGCTATCTTCCCAAAAAAATGGGAAAAAACCTGAGCTGAATCTTCAAGCTTGATTTGTCAGAAGACAAGTAGTCCCTTTAAAACCACAGGCTAATCAGGGACGACACTTTCTGCCAAAACTGGATTTATGTTCAACAAAATAAAATAAAAGTGGAATGTGTCGTCCCTGATTAGCCTGTGATGACTGCACAGGCTTATCTGGGACGACACTTAATGAACATGTATTAAGCCCTGTTTTCCCAGAGCGAGGCTCAAATTTATGTTTTTCTACCAGCTCACCTTTAAAAGGGACGGGTTTCTCATCAGGTGCGGGCACAGATACGAAGGCAAACGTGGAGTTGTCCTGCTCAATGATCTTGTCAAAGATGATACGGTTCATGGAGCGACAGAAATCAATGTTTGCCTCCTTTTCAAGGGCTTGGATGCCATCTTCAAGACTAAAAACACATGTTGCAGTCAATAATTTAAACAGCCGCAATGTTAATTTGGAAATGCATGCTTCCCAATCCAGTTAAGCAAAACTTTACAGTCAGAAGCATTAAAGAGCAAATAAAACTGAGACATAATCATAGTTGTTAACATCACTTGAAAAGATAACTCAACGAAATAAAATTCCTGCTATTTTTTACAACAGTGGTACAAGCAAGCTTTTTATTTTTCTTTGATTTTATAACAAAGGTCTTTTGTTTTCATTTCAACCTCTTTCTGGGAAACTGGGCTTAATGCATGTGCATAAAATGTCCTCCCAGATTAGCCTGTGCAGTCCGCACAGGCTAATCAGGGACAACAATTTTCGCTTTTATGGCATTTTTTATTTATAGAAAGTATCTTCTTAGCAAAAATCTAGCAAAAGCGGAAAGTGTCCTCCCTGATTAGCCTGTGCGTAATGCACAGGCTAATTTGGGACAACACTTTACGCACATCCATTAAGCCCAGTTTTCCCAGAATCAGGCTCTTTTCACAACACTCACCCTTTGTCTTTTGAGAGTCCTGGAGCAGACTTAGCCCACTCGACCATTCTCTTGAGAGAGGCCTGGTCCAGTTCCCCCACACCATCCATCGGCATACAGTCAATGTATAGGTTGTACCGTAGCAAGGACTCTGTGTGCTTGCGCAGTCGGAACGCCTCCGCAACCCGGTTGGCAAAGACCCGCGGGTCTTCCGCTTTGAACATGAGACGCACCCTGGGAATCCAGTACTGATTTGGGAGACTAATTCTGGATCCTGAAATCCAAGGTCAAAACTATAAGAGCCTTGCTCTGAAAAAATGCGGTTTAATGCATGTGCATAATGTTGTCCCAGATTAGCCTGTGCAGTCTGCATAGGCCTTTAATGACACGCCTTTCGCCTCAAACAGATTTTCGTTAAGAAGAGACTTCCTTTCAACGAAAAATACAATCAAAGCGGAAATTGTCAGCAACACTTTAAGCACATGCATTGAGCGTGGATTTTCCCACAGCATGGCTCATTAGTATAATTATTAGAAAATTAACCTGTACATACATATATTGTTAATCAATGACTCAGTTGACCAATATGAGTTTATATTTCAATGTTACTTCGATTTTTTGTAAAATAATGTCATTATTCTAAGATAAACAAGAGATGTGTTTGTCAGAAACACAATGCCCCCTACTGCGCCGCTATGAAATAAAATTTATATTTATCATTTGGCAGGTATAGAAATTATCTCCATTTAAAGCTTATTACTTCCATTGGATTTTGTTTTTTGACCTTTGACCTTGAAGAATGACCTTGACCCTGACCTTTCACCACTCAAAATGTGCAGCTCCATGAGATACACATACATGCCAAATATCAAGTAGCAATCTTCAATATTCCAAAAATTATGACCAATGTTAAAGTTTTCGGAAGGACGGACAGACAGACTGACGGACAGTTCAACTGCTATATGCCACCCTACCGGGGGCATACAAATTCAGTTTACACTAAGCATCTTTGTCAATACAGGCTCTAAACTAGAAAAGTGTTTTATTGAGTTGGTCATAAATAAGATTTCTTATAACAGAACTCATGCTAGTACATACACATAAACAAACCATTAAACTGGGTTTACACTTTCTATCCACCTTCATTTGGCAGACGCAATATTGAAACTAATGATCCTCATTCTGAAAAAATGGGCTTAATATGTGTGCGTAAAGTGTTGTCCTAGATAAGACTGTGCAGCCTGCAGAGGCTAATTAGGGCAGACACTTTACGAATAGACTGGATATTTTAGTTCAGAAGAAACTTTTTTTAAACTAAAAATTCCATAAGAGCGGAAAGTATTGTCCCTGATTAGCCTGTGCGGACTGCGCAAGCTAATCTGGGATGATACTTTACGTACATGCATTAAACCTGGTTTTCCCAGAGCGCAGCACTAATAACCATCAACATACCATCTTCTCTCAAACCCCCGTTCACAATGGGCTGACCAGTGGTGTCTACGACCCTGTTCTGTTTGTTGGTCTTCTGTACGAGGTAGAGTTGTTTGTCAAAGTCATAGTCCAGCACGCCAACCTCAAACCAGTTATATACAACCTTGGGGTCTGTTGGGGACACTGCAAATAAAAACAAAAAAATAAACCAAAATAAAGGCAAACAGGCTTTAAAGATATCCAAAATTTATTTTTACAAAGGTTCTCACAATAGCCATGTATAAGAAATAGTAGCTGTTGCTAATTTGTATTGCTCGTTTATTTTTGTTTGTTTTTTCATGCATGCCATCAAATACTTTCAAGAGTGATTTACAGAAAAAAGAAAATTTCTAAAGACTTCAATAGGTAATTAAAGAGCAAACATAATCAGTAACATTTTAGGTTTTTATTTTCAATTGACAAATTTCACTTCAAGTATAATGTGTTGATAACCTTCAGTCAACATATGTGTTGCAATGGAAGAGCAGGGCTTTATGAATGTGCGTGAAGTGTTGTACCAGATTAGCCTGTGCAGTCTGCATAGGCTAATCAGGGACGACAGTTTCACTTTTATGGAATTTTTTGTTTTGCAGAAGTCTCTTCAAACTAAAAATTCCGTCTAGGCGGAAAATGTCGTCCCTGATTAGCCTTTGTGGACTGCACATGCTTATTTGGCACGACACTTTACGCACATGCATTAGTCCCATTTTCCCAGAGCGCGACTAATATTATGGAATTTGAAAAAATACTGACACTCTGCATCTGAGTCCTTCTTAATGAGAAGTGCCTGGCCAGGGACAGGTTTGCGCACCCCGTTCTCCAGCCCCATGTTGATCCATTCCTCTGGGGTTCGGCAATCAAACTCGTCATTGTCAAAGATGTGGAGGGGCAGGAAAGGGGGGAAAGGGGCCGGATCATCCGGGTTCTTGTTCAATTCCACTGACTCCCCTGAGGCATCTCTTGGCATGAGTTGTTCTGTTTTGATGTTCTCCTGCATGAGCAGGTCTGTCAGCTCTAGTGTATCATACAGCCTCCGCTTTCTTGAATATGAAAGGACAGGTCTTGTATGTATGAATCTTGTTTTGTTTTATGTAACATAATTGTAATGANACCTATGTTTTGTTTTATTAAAAAAAGTAATGGACATTAGTGCCAAAAATTATTGCTCTTCTTGCTGAAAAATAAATGCACGTGTCCAAATTTTAGGAAGACTAA
Source organism: Dreissena rostriformis (assembly GCA_007657795.1). Taxonomy (NCBI): domain Eukaryota; kingdom Metazoa; phylum Mollusca; class Bivalvia; order Myida; family Dreissenidae; genus Dreissena; species Dreissena rostriformis. The sequence goes on from VMBQ01005760.1 coordinate 41,042, forward strand.
TCTGAACAACCAATCTTATTTTTACTCTCTTTTCAATATAACAAAATCAAATCTTTATCAAACCATATGCATTAGATATTGTGAGTTTTATGAAACTTTTTGTGGAACAATGGTTTATTACTCTCAACATACAGCTTCATTTACAGCTGGAGCCTATCTTACCGTTCAATTTCAATTTTTCTTGGGCATTCTCCAGGCTTTGTGTAGAATGGCAGTTGCACTTTGGGTTCAGAAGATTGCACTGGGAAGTCCTGAAATAAAACCCAGTTGTTGTGGAGATTTTTAATGAAAACGTATATAACATGAAAGAAACAATGTGTGTTTAGCAAACAATCAACCTGTTATTTGATTTTGGCCATTTATAACATGTTCACCTTTCTAAACAAATATGCATTACAAAAAAGTACTAGGGAAGATAAAATGTGTATAGGGATAATATACCTTTTGTGAACATTGACATCTTGAGACACCAAAAAATGGGTTTAAATCTGAGTTCAAAGCTTAATAGATATGAGCCTGGCTCTGGGAAAATGGGGCTTAATGCAGGTGCCTAAAGTGTCGTCCCAGAATTGCCTGTGCAGTCGCCACAGGCTTATCAGAGACGACACTTTAAATGAAAAATACCATAAAAGCTTAAAGCCTCGTCCCTGTTAAGACTGCGCAGACTACACAGGCTTATCTAGGACGACACTTTACGCACATGCATTAAGTCCAGTTTTCCCAGAACGAGGCTCAAAATTTCAAAAACATTATGACCAAGACATACAGAGATTGCTGTGATGGCTGTTGTGGGTCCATAGGCCTGATTCTTCAAGACATCTTGCACTTGAACCTTTGCCTCAAATGACGTCACTGCAAATAGTAAATGCAACATGAATATTGTAACCGAGTACAGGACTGGTATAGCAATGTTTAACAAATCTGAAGAAAATGTATTTTAACGTTTTGAAATATTAGTTTTGAGACTGTTTAGTTAACAGCCATGGATAACCATGAAACATTAAGATGCTGAGTGTTCTTTTCTCAGACCGTTTAGATACATGTGTCACAGAGTAATAAATATTTTATTATTATTTTTTGATTTTGATTGAGTGAATTATAAATTCATACAATATCATAGTTACAGTTTTAAAAAGATTGAATTGATTTCTGTGAATATGTTTGAGTAGGATTTCTTTGTTTACTGAATGGCAGTAGTATGTTACTTGGAACCACATGTTTAACTTGATATTGATTATATTGTGTTAGTTACAGTCTTGGAAGTCTTTTCATGTTGAATGCACACTCAGGATGCAGACTGTATGCTTATCAGCTTTAGCTATATGACTGTGACTAAAGATCTAAAGATTCTTAGACTAGGTGCTAATTAGTGAAAGTCTTATAGAAGTAAGAAAGTAAGGTACTGTATGATCAATGGATGAGAGATAGAGATGATTGGTCAGTGAGATGTGTGGGTGTGACTTGGTATTAGGGATCTGTATGATTGATGGATGAAAGATAGGGATGATTGGTCAGTGAGATGTGTGGGTGTGACTTGGTATTAGGAATGAAAAAGTTAGAAGTAAGTTACAAGTTGGAGATAGATTAGAAACAAGTTGGAGATAGGTTAGAAAAGGAGTACTTAAGAATGCAATATAAGAAGATGGAATTTGTGAAAAAAATTATTAGAACTATATATGTATGAATAAAAGAGTTAACGCAGCAAGCGAGTTGTGTTGTGCTATTAATAGCATGGGCACAGTTTTCCTCGGCGGTCCGGTCACACATGTACATAAGAAACTTCTACCATTTAGATATTAGTTTCACATCTCGAAATACTTGATGTTGATTCTTATGCACGTCATTCAGTAAGTAGCGATAAACTGGTGAAACTTTCTTCTTCATTGAATAGGAAACTGTTTTATTTCACCTTTAGGAAAAGGTGGTGGGGCACTTTGGATAGGAATTTTGAGGAAGAAGGGAAATTATTTGTTCAGACCAACGTGATTACACGTTTATTTTTTTGTTTGTTATTGACAAAAAATGTCTCTATTTTAGTCAATTTGTGTCCATCTTTTTTTTAAACAAACATTACATTAAAAGGCAAATTTTAACATTATTACAGGGGGAAAATATAAACCTAATATGAGAAGGGGAATAGAAAAATCATTAGAGAATATTAATTGGTGGAATTTAAACAGTTTGCATAACATAATAGTTATTAATCCTTTCACAGTGTAAACTAAGTCAAAACTGGTTTATACATTTATAATATGAGGCTTTTCAATTCATTATTATTATAATCATTATTGATTTAATGAACTAGTCATAAACAGTAAATTTAAAAACAATATGTTTCTGAAAAGCCGGCATAGAGGCATTATAAAACACTGCACTTAATTGTTTCTTGCTTAGATAGGCTAGCTTGCATGACTCAATCCTTAATCTTAATAAAGTACCGGTATATGCCAATTTCATTTCTTATCTGCAATCTTAATACAGTTAAATCACTGCCAAAATCAATGAACATACCTTTTGGAGTATGTTTTTCTTTGGCAACATTCCACAGGGTGTCTTGAGCAGTTGGTGGACCGTTCAATACATTCTGGAAACATGTCAACAAGTCTCATGAGACTGCATAATTCAACTATACTGCTGACAAACAATCATGCAATGCTGTTTTGTTTTTTTAAATTAAGAACATCTTTTATAAAGACCTCTTCTCAATCCTTTGTTCTGGCATAATGACAGTAGTCAAGAGATCAGTCATTATCATCAAGCATTTTTTTGTTTACATTACACCTCACCATTTTTTGTTTATTCTTGAGAATTTACAAGTTTTCAAAGATGGTGTAAGACTTTAAATGGAATAGAGAATAAATCAACGGTACTGGCTTCATTTTTTCTCTATATATTAAATTAAAATATACATACATTTCACAACTTTAGTAAGAAAATCATACAAATGTGAGATTACACAGTCACAAACCGTACCCCTAATCTACCCTCAGCTGCAACATCATTTCCGATAATATCGGAGTAGAATCCTCGCTGTTTGATCTCCGGGTATGCCTGTCCCGACCCAGCCTGACGAGTTGCTGGCGTTCTGTTTGCGGAGAAAGCCTTCCCGCTATGAGCACTACGGCTCTGCCTACCAGACATGTTCCCTCTGGATAAGGAAAAATAAGTAATTTATAAATGAAAATAAAATACTGGAGGTAAATTTCAATTTTAACTTCATACCACCAAAAAGTAAATTCTGATTTTAATAAGTCAAGTGTATATCAGAAAGAGCATTTAGCAATTTAATACATAATGAAGTTTATGAACCAAAAGACTAGTAATGTGTTAAGTCACATTAGGTACTTTGTTTATGAGTCATATTGTTTCACATTGTCTACATTTCCAATTTACAAACACTTTATAATCCATTAAAACAAAATTAATTCTGATAACACACTGAGATAAGTTATTTGTTGATATCGACAATTTATCCATGATTCTAAAATCTGCAAAGTTCAGCGATGATGGTGGTGAGAAAAAGTGTCTCTTGAAGTGACTGTGGAATTTGGGCCACTTTCCAGTAATAAAGACAACACACAGTTTTGTGAAATTAGATTTGGTCTTTGTATGTATAAATTTGTTCAGTGGGTAATGTCAGGTTATAGTAATTGTCCTTCAAAAAGTTGATTGAAACAAATCATTTGCCTAAAACCTGAAATGTATAACCCCGTTTACCTGAAATACATGACTCGGACAACTCAAGCATTTGATTATGCAACTCCTAGCTCATAATATTTAGTTTGTGTACGAGTTCATAGTGGTTAACAGTATTAATCATGTTACGAAAGTCCATCACTATGACATTTACATTCAGGTCATATTTGGCAATTTATTACATGCAGCAATTTTTTTTTTTAATATTACTTGTATAGTTTTTTCAGTTTGAGAAAATTAAAATAAATCAGGTCCAATATGTAGTTTACCTTTTATTTTGGCCAAAAAAGGGGGTGACCGAAATTAAGAGTATCTGAAAATTAAGAGTGTCCAAAAACTTAGAGTAATTACGGTACTTTTAGCAAAACTGATAAAAATGTTGACACTAATGATCACCAACAAAATCATATCTGACTTTAAAATGAAATTATGCAATATTTCTGAGAAAGTCTGCTGTAAGAAATATATAAGGATGTGCAAAGATCATTTATTCACATGTATTAATGACATCCTTTTACTAAAAGGATGTCAGTAAAATACATGTGAATAAATGATCATAGTTTTAGGAGTTATCTTTTAGTCATATTTTGGAGCAATTTATAATAAATATTTAGTATGTATCAAAACAAGTTTGCTCTTTGTAAATATCAAACCACTTTTTCATTGGTAATATTCATGAATATGTCTTGCTAAGTGTTAAATGTCTAATTTATTAGACTTTTTTTATATGTAAAGCTTAAAGCCTGTTTTTGCATGATTTTAGGGGACCAATGCCAATGGCAATCTGAAAGTTGAGGTCAGACTAGTTCCATGATAATTTACATAAAATGTATAAAACGAAGATTATGGAAGTTTTTTTTCATGAGAAAAGTATTTTTTTTCTTATATACATAACAATATTCTGGATGATTGTCGGCAAGTTCATAGTTGCAACATTGCCAACAGACATAAACTTGTTGACAAGTGAACAGGTGCGCGTTCGAAATTGCAGCAGGGCTTTAACATTTTATGATCCCGACAATATGGCCAAGCCAAAATATATACAACTCTCTTACCTGTATTACAAATAAATGTTGTGTTTTATAAATAATCCGCTACAAGTTACAATAACGGTTCTGTCTTTTGGTTCAAACGCGAAGAACCGACATTGTGTACAAACAATATGGCGACGTCGCTAAGTAAACTATACGATGCCCAATAGGACTTGGGTTACACTACACGTATACTTTGAACATTTCGCGCATTTTGCAACATTGGGCAACTTTGTAGACACAGACGTTCTCGTTCTGTTGCTGCTACAGTTTAAGGACGCTAAGTACTATATAAATGAATATTCGCACATACAACTTGGTTGCACTTACAACTCCTGTTCCCAGCAAGCTGCAGGCCAAATTATTTGCTTTAGTAAGTTTCTCAGTTCCACCTTGTTGGCCCACATCACTACAAGCAGACCATGGCGACGGGGAGCTAAGTTCGAGGGGTAGGTACCACCCCCACCCCACATATTCACTACGAACAATGCATTGGACCAATATTGCTAGTGTGTTTTTGTTCGAGGATTCATGCAAAATGCATGTTCACTGGTCCAGTATGCATATTTGAATTTCCTGACCAAAGTTACAAAGCCAATTTTCACCACATTCAGCCTTCCGGCCAGAATGTAAACAAACGAACACATTTGCATACTGTCTGAGAAGATTAAAGATATAAAAATGGCCATGAGGGTCTTGACTGGCATGCCGTTGCTCTCGTGTTGCCACCTAGGGCAGCTCCATAGACAAAGGCGTTGTTATATTGCAGCTACCGTGTGAGGCTGATATGAATCATGTAATTGTGCACAAAGCACTTTGTTGCACTCATTACTTTGGTTACCAGCAAGCTTAACAACTGTTTTTTTTACCTGCAGGAGCTGCTCAGTGAAACTTTGATGGTTCAGATCCCTCTAGGGAGACTGGATCTAGGGGGGCTCAGTACCGGCCCCCACCATGCACAAACAATGGGACCAATATTGTAATTCGGACTTTGGTCAAAGATTCATGTGAGATGCATATACACAGGTCCGGTATGCATATTTGAACATGCCTGTTGCATGATTCAGTAACCAAACTTTGAATCCCTATTTTGACCCCATACAGAATCTTGGCCTGAATGTAATCAAACACACACATTTGTTTGCTGCCCAAAAAGCTTTTAAGAAAGAAGGATGGTAAAATGGGCTCTTGACCGGTATGTCGTTCTGCTCGTGTTGCCAACTAAGACAGCTCTGTAGACCCAGGCATTGTCGTTCTATTGAGGCTGCCGTTGGAGGCCCCTTTGCACTATATGCATAATTATATTGAAAATTAAGCCAAGCCACCTGGAGGCCATGTACACCAAAAAACGCAATAAATGTGTGATTGTCATATAATAACTTTGAAATTATAACGAAATCTAACAAGGCCAGTCTCAAAAGCTCATGACAAACACTTTGTGCTAACGTGGGCTAAAAATACCTAAACGAGAATAACTTATATCATACAATGCCAGGCAGACATGGAGAAAGACTGCCTGCCTGCTGGACATTGTAAGTACAGATGTCAAAAGACTGACAGGCACATAAAAAATGCAAAACAAACAGAAAAGAAATTTGTCATATTCCTAAATTCTTTAATACATTTTTTGCAGATCGTCTAAATTTAAACTGGCCTGTGTTTTGTTTTCTACGCATAGTATAGTATAGTTTGTACATTTTGAGGGTGTTTTGCCGTGTTTTGTAATTAATAACAAATGATAGAATGCAATTTTATTTTGTAAAGCAATACAACAAACAGAAGAGTGAATGTTCAAATGCAATTTATTATAATGTTGTAATGTATGAAAATTCTTCTTACTTATAACATTCATTAAATGACTTGCTTATGCATACAAGAAAAAAATAATGTAACATCATAATTTTTTAAACATCCAGTTTTTAAGTGCGATAGAAATAAACATGGCTTAAATTTATTAGCACATTTAATAATCCAGTTCCAAATGTCATAAGAGACACTCCAAGGGTCCGGACACCCAATGTAGCGCACACTGGAAATTCTTCTGCTTAAATAGGTGCACTTGCCTGAGTATGGACACTCAGATACTCAGCTCTTTGAAAACAGGGCTTAATGCATGTGCGTAAAGTGTCGTCCGAGATTAGCCTGTGCAGTCCGCATAGGCTACTCAGGGACAACACTTTACGCTTAAACTGGATTTGCTGGTAATTTTAATTTAAAGGAATTCTCTTCATTGAGAAAATCCAGTTTGAGCTGAAAGTGTCATCCCTGATTAGCCTGTGCAGACTACACAGGCTTATGTAGGACGACACTTTAAACACATTCTTTTTACCCGATTTTCCCAGAGTACGGCTCACATTTAGATTGTTTCAACTGAAGAGGGTATACATGAAATGCCCTATGGCTATATTTTACAACATTAAAGCTTTTACTACCCATCTCACAATGCTTGTAGAGATAATTCAGAAGTTATCCTAATGCAAACAATCGGAAATACAAACAAAAGGTATTCGATTTAATATAATTATTCTAGTTATTTAACTTTATTTAATAGTTTTATTAACATCTTAATATGTCTCAATGTCTTTATGTTGCACAGTAGATCTTGCAAATGTACTGTTGGCACAGGTTTCGTTTCCCATCCATTCTGAGGCTAACTGAGAGTGCAGCATACACAGACAAGTGCACCTATCAACAGAGATGGTCGTCGTCGCTAGGGGGTTGGCCGGAGGGTGCAGGGCGTCACTGGTCCATGCCCTCGGGCTGCTGGGCATCTGTAGGCGGGGCATCTGGGGCTCCACCCTCTGCGTCTTGCTGCATGGGCTCCTGCTGGGGACAAAACTTGTGTTAATAAAGTTGTGTTTGAGTTTTTAAGAAGTTTTCATAATGGCACAATTTACGGCCCTACTTAAGCTTAAATTTTAATCTGAATCTGAATGAATCAGTTTTAATCTGATTGCACATGCTAATCTGGGACGACACTTAACACCCTATTTATCCAGAACGAGGCTCATTTTTCTTACCTCTCCCTCAGCAGGTGTCTCCTTGGTAGCTCTGGTTGACCTCTCCTCACCTTCTATCAATGCCAGCTGAGGTCAAAGTCAAGGTGGAATTATACTGCACTCTTTCTTTTTTTAAATTTCTCAGTAGCCATTTTATATAGAGCAAGTTAGTTGATTTCAGAGCAAAATCAGGTTTCATTTTAAAAAAAGAAACATACAAAATGTTTACAAGGTAGTAGTTTATTGCACCTTTGTTGTTGTTGAGGTTTTGGTTCTGTTCTTTAATTTTCCACTGGTCATTTTACATAGAGGTGTTGATTACAGTGAAAGATTTAACTTGATTTCAAAAGTAATTACTTAAAAATACTTTACCCATGTTTAAAATTGTTGGTAGCTATTACCACAAGTGAAAAAGCAATTCGTTATATAAGAAAACTCAACATGTTTTTTTAACGCCTTTGAACAATATATAAATTGAATTGTGCGAGATACGCTTATATGGAACAATGTATTTTTTTTCTGATTTCATATCTTTGTTCAAAATTACTGTTATTTATAGTTTTACTTAAATCTTATAACAATGTCCATTGACTATTTCAAAAGTCAACTGTTTTGAACGGTTTGTCAAATAAATTTCCAGTTTAGTGCTTAGAAACGATTAACTAAAAATTCAGTTTTTCTTTTGTTATTTATCGCTACTATATTTCATCAATTGATGGGAAATTATGACTCAATTAGGCAGAAACCAAGGATACATATTTCTCGACTTTTTCATCATCATAGATAAGGAAGTTCTGGTCGTCTCCCACTACACCCAGTGAACAGTTCTGCAAAAGAAATTAACAAATTGATAAATACAAATTAATGGTCTCTGGGAAAACGTGGCTTTATGCATGTGCAGGGACAACACTTTCCTCTTTTATGGATTTTTTTGTTTAAAATTAATTGCTTGTACACAAAATCCAGTCAAGGCGCAAAGTGTTGTCCCTGATTAGCTTGTGCACTGGTTAATTTGGGACAATACTTTACGCCAATGCATTAACCCCCGTTTTTTTTCAGACCGGGTCAAATAACTGAAGTATAAAAACATCCAAAGTGGCTGTGGAGAATTCTGATGTACACTACCATACCAGAAAATTGGCTGTCTTGTACAATATCGTTCATGTTAATAGCCTATAATTCACGAAAGATTTGATATCTTTGACTTTGATGAATTAAAGTTAAAAGGAGATTTGAGAAAGTTGTAATTATTTGTTATCCAAACAGTATGCAGTACTAGGGAAACAGTAGCATTATAATAGTTTTTCTATGTAAACTAATTCCAAGACAGTACCTTCAACTTGACATAAAAATTTGGATAACAAACAAATAGCATGATTCACTTTTCTATGTAATACCTATACAGAACCTTGATATAAAAATTGCAATATCTTTTCGAACCAAACGAAACCAGGTATTATGAGCAAATGTACTTTCACAGAGAATTTGACATGAACATTGGATTTTCTTCCTTAACCAAACAAAATCAAGCAATAACGATTAGACAGTATCTTTATAGTGAAATTGACATCAAAATTGGGTATTCTTCCCAAACCGAACCAAGTAATAATAATGAGAGCTTTGTCACAAACATGACTTTTTTCAGCTGTGTTCAAAGGCAGATAACTTATGTGGGAATCACTGAGGATTAAAAGCGCCTTGCACATCTCCACTTTTTGGTGATGACTTTGTTAAAAGGTTCAATATAATCACTTGAGAAATGTGGCATTAGTTCGCTCCAGAAACTTATAACATTCTATGCTACTGGCATAGCCAAGGCTAAGTTCAACAGCACATGTGAGGATCAGTGGACATAAAAAACAATGTCTTGCACCTCTGCACTTTATGGAAATGACATCAGCGCTTCCGCTAGCTTTCAAAAGTTGGAAGTCTTTACTTCCTGGCCTGAAATTTTGGACGTCACAGACATAAAGTTGCCATAATTGACAATAAATGTGTTTAAGATTTCGTAAACACAAACATACACCATTTTTTGGAAATGTACAGGAAGTTTGTAAATCCACACTACTCGGTCTTTCTCCGAAAAGACGAGATAAATTTATTTATTCTTTCCAAGCTTAGGCCGAGTTATTACAATTGCAAATCGGAACTGAACATGTGTGAATGACGTGTTCAATATCAGCACTAGTTGTGCACTTTACCGCTAACTCCACCTTCGTTATCTGTAAAAAGATAAGAAAGGCGGGCCTATACACGTGCTGTTTTACGATTGATTTAGCATGTTGATCGCTAGACAAAGGAAGCCAATTTTATTGGCCGAGAAGGAGTTGCTTTATGGCTTTTTGACAGGAAGTGGCTTTCCTTTAATGACGTCAAACTGTCCATTCACACAGATTGCAAATTTTCGCGAGAATTTTTTAAGTCGTTGAGATAGGTCAGTATTGATATGAGACATGTACAGTTATTGTACACACCTTTACATGGGGTTGGTGTGTATTCGACTGCCTGAGCGCTGATTGGATGATGCAATTACCAACAGGCTGGAAAAATCAATATTGGTCTCTCGCTGAGAAATTCATGACATGCAGTTACACCTAGGCGGAGTCAATGACCAGATTTACTGTTAAGATTTGTATGTGCTGCATATTAGAAACAGCGTACATGCGGATTATCTGACGTTTGAGGGAGTTCCACCATTTGCAAAATGGACGTACGACTGCCTTTTTTTGGCGTAATTTACGCCCGGACATCCACTAATGTAAGGGCTGTGACATATTTTAAGTTTTAATTTATTTGCTTGAGGGTGGTGGACGTAGTTAGCACCATAAAATTAAAACATTCTATGCAGAAAAACTGACCGTCTGACCGACAGAGTCACTCCAATATACACCTCCCTGCTAGTATAATGAAGGGCCAGTGTACCTTAGTAGTGAGGTTGACATCAGAGGGCAGGGTGTCCCTTAGGGCACGCAGTCCATGGGCTACCAGCTCATCCAGAGTGCCTGAAAACAACAACAACAAATCTGCAATCTTCTTTCATACCATTTCACACACTGCAGTTTAATTAAGTTTTTTTCATGCAGTTCTACAAATTAGTTCCGTTTGATTGTTCATAACACAAGATTTATAACTGATCAGCCCTGTTAGTCTGGAAATATTCCTGATGAATGCTAACAAAAACATCATACATTTCACATAACATATTTTCACATAACTTTCCTTTTATGTAATAAAAGATTTAAAAAGATTTTTAGAATCCCTTTGCAGTTAAGCAGGAAAAACATATAATTATTAGTTAAACAAAGAGCACACTGTGATTTGCACCTAGAATTTAATCAATAACGATGTACCACATACTGATCCCATACATTACATTAAAGAAAGATGCCGAGCCACAAGATTGTTGAGCCCCTTGTTAAGAATGCTTTTTATTATTTTACAAGCTGAACTACCCGTTTGCCCATATTTGACCTTTGACCTCTTAGTGATGCCATGACCATTGTATCTGGGGCACAGGTCTTGCATGCAACATGCAGTCACCACACGATGATTTGCACTGTGAACAAAACACCTATAGGCCATGTTTCACAAAACTTCAGGAGGGCCTAAAGCTCAATTGGTGGCTGAACCTCAATTACAAAAAGCAAACAAACAAGATATGTGTTCGTGAAACACTACGTCCCCTTTTGAGCGATTTTGACCCATATATTTGACCTTTGACCTTGAAGGATGACATGACCTTTCACCACTCAAAATGTGCAGCTCCATGAGATACACATGCTTGCCAAATATCAAGTTGCTATCTCCAATATTGCAAAAGTTATGGCCAATGTTAAAGTTTGTTCAAACCAACAAACAAACCAACAAACAGGGCAAAAACAATATGTCCCCCAGTATAGACTGGGGGACATAAAAAAATAATCTGTTCAGCCATGCAAGTTTTAAGCCTTTGATATTCAATATACAAAAAGAAAATGTGTATGTAAGGTATAATACATAAGGATTACAGCAACCTTGCTCCACAAAGATGTAATGACAAAGGTTAATAACTGCTGAAGTATTTTCTTGAATACAGTCATTGGCCAGGTAGTTGAAACATAGGATACATTGTGAATAAGGCTTCTTGGAGGATGATATACATTAAATATAATCCAAATGCATTACTATCATGGAATTTGTCCAGGTGTTTCTCCACATAGGTTCTTGCCGACTGTGATCGAGCACCAATGGCCATCGCCTTACAGTCGTAGTAGTTGGCCGAGGGACAGGTCTGGTAGATATGAGGACCCTGAGACTGAAAACAAAGCTAGCATTGGTTTGAGACTGAAAACGAGGCTAGGATTGGTTTGTTGTTTGAACTTTTTTCACCATTCAAGCCTAACTCTATGCAAATTGGACTAAATGCATTTGTGTAAAGTGTCATCCCAGATTAGCCTGTGAAGTGTGCACAGGCTAATCAAGGACAGCATTTTCCGCTTTTATGGAAATTTTGTCTATGCGAAGGCTCTTTTAATTGAAAATCCAGTCAAGGTGGAAAGTGTAGTCCCTGATAAGCCTGTGCGGACAGCAAACACTGATCTGGGATGACACTTTAGGCGTATGCATTAAGACCTGTTTACCCTGAAAGAGACTCATTTGTTTCACACTTTTTAGTTATATCACAGTGGCAAATTCGTCTACTTCAGATTTCCTGGGTTAACTAAGCCGCTAGAATGAGTTTTCAGGTGCTATGGAATCAGAGTCTTTTTACCAGTACTAAAAGCACATATACTTAAATTAAATTAATGCCAGTTACTGCTGACTGCTCTATGAAGATTTTTTCACTCAATCTGAGAGTATGCAACAAACTTACATCATATCCAGCAACAAGCAATCCAACACCAAATGGTCGTCGTCCATATCTCTGTGTAAGAACCTGAGATTCTGAGCTTTGATGAAGGATATTTTGTACAAATATTTTCACTATTAATACTATAATGTTAATAAACAAGTGCACACAAAATTGGTGAATGCATGTAACAATGAGATATTATTGATAGATCAAATTAAAATTGCATTTTAATTAGGGATGGGAACGAATACTAAAATGATATTTGAATATTCGTTTGTCCTTATTCGAATATTTGATTTTTAAACGTTATATTGTTATGTCCGAACTTATGACCATCCGGAGCAACGTACTATTCCTGATTGCCACAAATACCACTATAAGTCGTATCTTATTTGCAGCTTTGAAAAACCGGACCGAGTAATAATTTTCGAAAAAAGATTATTATCTTCCTCCTTTTTAAATAAATACTGTTTATTTTCATAAGATATTTCCGGAGAACAACTAACCGTAATTCTTATTTATTTCAATACTTCTAATTGATTTGGATTACTTCCCATCGATAATATTTATGCTTTAGTTTTTAACTATTTTTTCTGGAATTAAGAACCATGATGATTTAATTGGTTAATATTTTAGTAACTAAATTCTGATTAGATAATCATTGATTTAATATATGGATAAAGAAATTAAATTTAATACCATACGCCCCGATTTCGGCGGGACAGTCCGGCTTTTTGGGTGTTTTCCCGGCGTCCCGATATGTGACAATTTGTCCTGACATTCGCAAAAAATATGTACGTTATATAAGTTCACAATAAAATTCGCTTTTCAAGCTCTGTCTGGCTTAAACGTACCATCGCTAATCTCTATTGCACCCTGTTAACAACCCACTTCTACTACTTGAGTGCACCAGTGTTGTTTTTGACACCTTATCAGCGATTTATTGGCAAATTATTGATTTTATCAGGCATTCACACCATGATGTTTTTATAACAGGGGTCGCTAATTGCTATCAATAGATGTGTTGTACTGAAATAAAGGCCAACTGTGGCCCAAGCAAGTCCAAAGATACTGTGTCAAAACACAGATTTTGTATATCAAACAAATTGAATGCTTATCGAAACACAATCATGTTTCACCAACATTAAATTTCATTTTCAATTGATTTTCTGAAAATAGCTTGTACATATTGCATAAATCGAGATTTAAATTTATGGTAAATTGAAGATTGGTCCCTCTCCTTATACCCTCCCGTTTGTCAATTATCATCTCGTTAATTGCTGGAAGCTGCACTATCCAAACAATAACTTATACAAGGAGGTCTTCTGCACTAAACCAAAACCACGCTTTTGTACATGAACTTATAACTTTTTTGAAAGTATCTTTGCATACAAAAAGAATATTCAAATATGAATTTTGGATTCAAATATTCGACTGATTTTCGAATATTCAAATATTCGGATATTCGGTCCCATTCCTAATTTTAATAGTAAATACTTCTATAGCTCTTGCTGTACAGGAGCTATCCTGTCAGCTAATGAGACCCTACAACTCTGCAGGACTTAACCCTTTGAGCGCTGGAACCGGATTTTGAAGGCCTTTGCAAACAGTTTGGATCCAGATGAGATGCCACAGAACGTGGCGTCTCATCAGGATCCAAACTGTTTGCTATTCTGATAGTATTCTTTGATTTTTTTGAAGAAGAAAATGCTAATTTTAGAAATTTAGCAGACAACATTTTAGCAGACGACAAATTTACCAGCATGCAAAGGGTTAATAGCAGACAGGGTAGCTTCTGACCAGACTGCATTTATGCACAGGCTGGTCTTGAGCTACACTGGCCACATAATGCATAGGACCCATTTTCGCATGACCTCAAATAATCCTATTGAGTACAATAGATTTTCAAAGAATTGTTCAAAGACAAGATCTCATGCTTTTTTACTGTCATGAAACAAGTTGAACACTTTAAGGTAGCGCACCCGTAATGGGCACCTTTCCAAATATAATCTAATGTATTATTTTCCTAATCAGCATCATTTCACTGAACAACATGCACATTTTTAGGTAGGCTTTCCATACTTAAAAAAAAATATATACTGATTTTTTCAAAACCACCCCCACGTTCGGCTTTTTTATTATTTGCACCCTGGGGTATATGAAAGTTCCATAATTCATCCAGATTTCCAAATATGGGCATGCAGTTGGTGTGTACAGATGCAGTAAAGGTGTTTAAAGTTAAAACAAGATGAAATAAGTATTCTTTTACAGACATTTATTTTTTATAACTTGTTATCTATGGAAGAGCGCCATGAAATGTAAGTGGTTTCAGCTAAGTAGAAATTGGGTTGGTTAAAAACAAAGTGTCATAAAATTAAAAATAGCTTCATTTAAGTAATATTTTGAACTTAGTTTTTATAGATACACTATATACAGCCAAAATACAAAGAAATAGACAGATTTACTTTTTGAAATAAAAATATAACATGCATGATTCGCATTTTCAGCAGTTAATCACCCAATTTAGCCATAACGTTTTAATTTTAAAAATTGAAGAATGTGCATAAAATATGCGACATATTTAACAATAAACATAGCTTATATGCTATATTAAATCAAATTACTTTAGAAAAGAAATAAAACGCGTCGCAAAAAGTATGCGATGTCGGCAGGATTCGAACCTGCGTGGGAAGATCTCAAAAGATTTCTAGTCCTCTAGTCAAAAGCCTTAACCACTCGGCCATGACAACAACAACTTCTGCTTAAATTAGATATCCATAAGTAAACCGGTAAAAAAGGCTCTTCAATGTTAGAAGAAAAAAAATGCTAGAAATTTTTACAGGTGCGCTACCTTAAAGATGAATGATTATGCATTTAATAGATTCAATACTTTGAAAGTAACAAATATGTATTTTGGTAAACATTTTCCTAATTTATTTCATTTTTTTAAGGGATACTGTTGCCAACGGCTGCTACAAGTCTTGAGACAGGAAGAGGTTGATCGTAGGCGTATCTCGAGTTCAAGCATTCGGAGCGCATGAAATTGCTGCAAGAGTAACATATGATAGGCGTGCTTTAAATATTCTCTCAAGATAGAACAACTGATGAGTTTTTCAAAGACTATGCCCCTTTTGAGCAATTTTGACCCATATATGTGAACTTTGACCTTGAAGGATGACCTTGACCTTTCACCACTCTAAATGTGCAGCTCCATGAGATACACATGCATGCCAAATATGAAGTTGCTATCTTCAATATTGCAAAAGTTATGACCAAGGTTAAAGTTTTGGGACAGACAGACAGACAGGCCAAAAACAATATACCCCATCTTCTTGGAAGAAGGGGGCATAAAAAGGCACTTGAAATTGTTTGATATGTTTACAGAAATACAAATAAAAGTTTTCTGATTTAAGATTTATGGCACCTTAAACAAAATAAGCGTGAAAAATAAACCATGAGCCATATCGATGGTCCCCATTCAAAATGCCGAACCTACATTTTTTGACATTTCGTGATTTTTGCACTGTGTAGGGCGGGAAAGCAGTGAGCATATGCCAAGAAAATGGCGAATTGTTTAACCAATCAAAACATGTCAAATCGGTCAAATGATAAAATGCCGAACTGTGATTGGTGGAAATAAAAATATGCAAAAATGCGAAGCTGAATATGAATATTATTGTAACTTCAGCATTTTGAATATAGTTTTGTAAACAAATATATATGAAAGGTGATTTGACAAAACTTATAAAAATAGCCCTCCTGAAAAGTTGTGTTTTTGTAAGTTCTGCATTTTGAAGGGGGACCATCGATATGCTTAATTGTTCTTAATTTTAACTGATGCTGAAATAGTTGGCAGCCATGACACAATATAACATCAGCTAATTTAACCAGACCACAAATCACACCAAATATATAACATACAAGCCTTTAAAACTATTAATGTTACCTAGTAACCAATTCATATATGATCTTTTTAAACACATTCTTTTAAGAAATGTTTCATTTAAAGGAAGTCTCTTCTAGACGAAAATTTAGCCTAGACGGAAAGTGTTGTCCCTGATTAGCCTGTGCGAAATGCATTGGATAATATAGGACAAAACTTTATGCACAAGCATTAAACTCCCTTTTCTAGAGCAAGGCTTAAATAAAGGCTAAAATTTTAGCTATAAAATGGCATTTACCTCAGCAGCCTAGCGTCAGCTGTCAACCCAGCAATGGCCACTCCAACGTGGTCGTCTATAAGCAGGATCTTCTTCTGATATGCTGACAACTCGGACGGTGCCCTCTGACAACAAAAGATCATCCAGAATCAATTGATATTATTTTTTAATATGAACATTATTGCTTTATGATTTTTTTAGAGACGTGCAGGAGACTATCATGTCTGCTGGACATTTTATTATCTTAGACAACTTTAGCTTGTTGCAGTATTGAGATGAATACCCACTGACACTGCATGTCATAAAATGTCACCATCTGTAATAATCATTTTATAGAAATTTTACAGAAATTCAAAGTTAAAAATAAATTTAGAAAATTGTAACTTCTTTATTAGATCTTTATCCTTACAATGTTTAATATTGATAGCTTTAATAGATAACGAATTATGCTTCAAACAGGCAAAAAGCGGACAAGGCCATTTTGAGCACTGTCAACATGAGTAACACCTGTTAACATGAGTAACACCTGTATGTTGCTTGATTGACACAAAAGTCTAATAGTGAGCAGATATAAGTATTTTTTATAATTACTTTTTTTTAACCAAAGACACAAAATCCAACCTTCAAGGCCACAAGGATGGCGTGTGTTTTTGACTTGAGCCCAAGAGAGGCTGATCCCTGCTTGACTGCCTCCATGGCATACTCAATCTGGTGAATACGGCCCTGTAATAGAAAACTTAGGCATAGTTGCAGGCCTTTTTCAGTCTATTTGGGGCAAAAAGTACCTAGCAAAATGGTGATTTTTCGAGTTGCGAAATCTTCCAAATTGGGAAGAATTTTCATCGACAAAAGCATTATTTGGGCAAGGGGTTTTCCAGCCATTTTGGATAAAAATCATATAAATTATGGTTATATATTTTGTGGGTTGTTTAAAAAATAAAATTGAGATATAGAGTCTAATAATTATAAGTCATACCAATTTATTTTTATTTTTTTCTGGGGGG
>VMBQ01005761.1:5796-25216 GCA_007657795.1 Dreissena rostriformis
ATAGTCATTACCTTATCTGTCTGTATGTCTGCCTGTCCACATTTTATGCCCCCTTCTTCAAAGAAGAGGGGGTATATTGTTTTTGGCCTGTCTGTCTGTCATTGTGTGTGTCTGTCTTTCTGTGTGTCTGTCCCAAAACTTTAACCTAGGTTAAAGTTTGGTCATAACTTTTGCAATATTGATCATAGCAACTTGATATTTGGCATGCATGTGTATATCATGGAGCTGCACATTTTGAATGGTGAAAGGTCAAGGTCATCCTTCAAGGGCAAAGGTCAAAAAACAAAATCAAAGGGAAGTAATAAGCTTTAAAGGGAGATAATTTCTATACCTGCCAAATGATAAATACATTTATGCCCCCGGTAGGGTGGCATATAGCAGTTAAACTGTCAGTCCGTCTGTCAGTCTGTGATTCCGTCCGAAAACTTTAACATTGGCCATAACTTTTGCAATATTGAACATAGCAACTTGATATTTGGCATGCATTTGTATCTCATGGAGCTGCACATTTTGAGTGCTGAAAGGTCAATGTCACGGTCATCCTTCAAGGTCAAAGGTCAAAAAACAAAATCCAAGGGAAGTAACAAGCTTTAAAGGGAGATAATTTCTATTTATCATTTGGCAGGTACAGATCATTTTCACAAGGGAAGTTATAATTTTTAAAGGGATATAATCATTTATTTATTTTTTTAATTCAAAGCGCACAGTAGGTGGACTTGTGTTTCTGACAAACACATCTCTTGTTTATTTCAAAGCGGCGCAGTAGGGGGCATTGTGTTTCTGTCAAAAACATCTCTTGTTAATATCAAAACAAAACAATAATTACACAGTTTTGAAACAATTGTATACAAATTTATAGCTATGTTCTATGTACATTACAAGTAAAAAAAAACATGGGTTTTTCTCTTGTAGAAACATGGGTTATTTGCAAAATTTGATGGAATAAGGAATTATGTTCTATGTTTGCCATGATCAAAGCTATTGTCTGTGCTGTTGCTATATCGTTAAACTAAAAAGTAACAGGACATTCACTTTTATAGTATTTATTGTGCATAGTTCTTTAGTTTATTTCTTTGTATATCATGACATACCATATCATATTGTTTATTGCCCATTACAAACATGATGTATTGAACCGGAAAAGCTATAAGCTAGACTGCTTGTATTGTTCTTTTGATCTTTATTTTTCAGTCAGAATCAGGCTATGTGTTTCCTTGAAGAATCTCATATCATTCTTAGACCAAACCAAAGTTTAGTTTCTTTGTGTCACGCAAAAATGTAAATAATGACTATAAACACTGAGTAATGTTTCTCTTCTGAGTATGAAATTCAGGTGTAGCATGGATTCCAGATGTTTTTATTTCCGCAATACTTTCAGCTATTGTGCCTTGCTCATTTTTTGCATGATTATTTTCTTAGCAAAGGCACCCTGGGAAATGAACAGGGAAGGTAAGGTGTAGCCCTAGTAGGTTTTCTGGAGGTTACAAATCATACATCTGGAGGTTATAAATCATGCATCATGGTAGGGTGTAGCCCTAGTAGGTTTTATGAAGGTTACAAATCAGGCATCATTTCTTTGTTGGGGACTGCATTAAATTAGTGAAACAATATAATATGGTCTAATTTCCTATTTTCTTTATCCGTCATTGGTTGGGATATAAATTTATTTCATTAAAATGGGAGTTCATCATGTCGTTCTCATTTTTGTTGTTTTTAGTGTCAGACATCAGTTTGAAAAATCTTGTTGTAATACAGCATCAATTATATTTGTTTTGCATTTATTGAAAATAGTTATACGCTTCTTTTAATACTTTGCATATTGCTTATTAACAGTTAAATCTTAATTGCAAGTTCATATTTTCTTAAATTAAATTTAGCAGCTGGACACTAGCATTGTTACTGACAGTACTCTTACAGAGACTATTACTTACAAAATAAACTTCTTTATGTACTACTTGAAGTATTAATTAACCATTCTAGCTGTTGCTGTACTAGAGATAGGGAGATAGGAGGTGTGTCATCTATTCATTGATTGCTGATGTACAGTGATTGCGCAATGTTTGCATCATGACTGCACATTAACCATTGCCTGCAGTCCACTTGCTAAAGCTTTTGTTGGATAATAGAGTCCCAGTGTGATTGAATGTAAATTAGGGGCTGTAAAAGGCATCTGCCCTTTGTGTGGGGATATTAGGGTTATCAGACAATGTAAACTTTTTCAATTGCAATTGTTGGCTGTTTATAGCAAAGATTGCTATGTTATTCTTGTTTGTTGTTTCAATGTGTGCAGTATGTACATGTTCTTGACTTTATTCCTGAGAGGTATGGTTCCTTTATTGTTAAAACATATTGCAGTATTTATTTATGTTTATTTCATGTAAGTTAACTCTGGCAAACACTGTTATTTGTTCAGAAAACTGACTGAAGATAATTGGTTAGAGACTGAAAGCTTCGTGTATAGTAAATCCTATATTTATTTCTTTCTTCTGTTGTAAGATTCTATATTAACATTTCACTGTCTTGGTAGTTTATTATTGTCTTGGATTATATTAATAATTAATATAAAATCTCTCTAGATCGTTAACTTTTTTATTTTATATAAGTTTTTTTTTCTTAATTAATGAAAATAAATTATTGTGATTAATGATATGTCTGAACTTTATCTGGTAAATCTCAGAACTTCATTGGATTGGACGGTAATCCACAGATGTATTTTCTCAAGGTTTTAATGTTAAATCGACATGTTAAATTATGCATGTACAGGATAGACAGGATAGACATCCTGATGTACATGTATTGATAATGTAATGTGTCAGAGTGCCTATAAAAATGCGCTATCATGGACCCGCACTATCTGAGACCAACATCTATATAGGGTGGGGCAGGTGGAGATATCTTGTACAGTTGAGATACAGAATTGTTTTTGGAAGTTCCACAATGCTTTTTTGTGTGACATTTATCTCTTTATGATGTATTGTTACTGGGAAGTTTATTGTAGAGTATTACTACAGCAGCTGTCTTGTATGAACTAGTTAGATAACTATACTAGATGCATTTCACACAATCTGCTTTTGGTACATTGCTCTGAGGATTCTGAACAGATAATGAAAATTAGGGCCTGTGAAAATGTAGAATAATTGAATCTTTGTGTGAAACGGCAAAATGAAATTATGATATTTGAAATATATTATGTTTTATTTATGTGACGGACCTACATTACACAGTGAAATGTTGCAAACCAGTTTTTACTTCGTGATAAATTGATGACCTCTCCGATATAAAATACTTTTGGTACGTTGCTCTGAGGATTCTGAATAGATAATCAAAATAATCAAAATGTAGAATAATTGTATCTTTGTGTAAAAATTCAAAATGAAATAATTTTTAATAAAAATATATTATGTTTTATTCAGTTCACAGGGGTCGACAAACCCACTCTCCCGCTCGTAATTACGAGTAGAAATCGGCTCTGGACGCGTGAATATTCCGGCAGCGCTCGTCCTGCAGGGCGAGTGGCATTTCTGGCCAAAAAGATTAAAATTTCAAGTTTAAACACATCTTTACCAAACAAAACAACGTTTAATCGGCGATTAAAAATTAACCGGATGTTGATTATTGCACACTGCGCTTAAATTAGTCCTAACAACAGGTGTCGTGGTAAAAAAATCAGCGCACCTGCATTTTCGAGTAAGAAATGTGAAAAATGGCGACTTTTATCGAGTGTTGACACATCAATTTATTAGAGCGTAACAAACTGTCAAAATACAATAAAAATTGATGATTTAAGTGACATGACAGTTTATCAAGGTTATTGCAGTTCATGAGTTAACAGTTCTATATGATAACCAATAGAAAATCACAATAAAACATATAAGTTACTGATTTATTGCATTTTTTCAATAAATTGCTGGGCAAGTACATATTTCAGGAGGGCAAGTGAAAATTCTTAGCTTCTCGCCCTGCTGGGCAAGTTGCTGAAAAAAAAATTGTCAACCCCTGGTTCAAGTGTCTACATTATACTGTGAAATGTTGCAAACCAATTTTCTTTTCTTGATAAATGGATCACCTCTAAATGGATGATCACTTTCCGATATAAAATACTGATGTTAGTAGAAACATCAAAAAGCCTTAATCGATGAACCTACAGCAGTTCTGATGTTATTTGTTCAGATATTGGGCTGTAACCTCTCACTGGTCTATATCTATAATGCTTCCATCATTTTCCATGTTACTTAGGCTTGGAGGTGTATCATCTATCGGGGTATTTGGGTGGCATTATGTATGATACTGGTCTGCAGATGGCTCTTCCATGTCTGCTAGATAACCCACAGCTTGACTCTTGTGTGTTTGTTGACATTCTGGCATTTTTGCATCCAAAAATATATGCCTTTGATGAGCGTCATGATAAGAAATCTGTTAGATTAATTTTGGAAGGGGAGAAGTATCAGAGTTTATGATTTGAACCTTGCTCTGTGAAAACGGTGCTTAATGCATGTGCGTAAAGTGTCATCCCAGATTAGCCTGTGCAGTCTGCACAGGCTAATCAGGGACGACATTTTTCGCTTTGTTTATTGTTTTTTTCATTTAAAAGAAGTATCTTCTTAGCGAAAATCCAGTGTAGCCAGAAAGTGTCTTCCCTGATTAGCCTGTGTGGACTGCACAGGCTAATCTGGGACAATACTTTATGCACATGCATTAAACCTGGTTTTCTTAGAGGGAGGCTCATTTGTTTTCCAGATTTATTCCATTATTTCTCACTTTGATGTTCTCAAGGCCTGGTCATTCAATTGTTTGAGATGTTAGATGATATCTACTGGTAACAAATTGAATGTTTTTTGCTTGTACTCTTCTTTAAGTTTTCATTAGTGTTTATTTATGTGTTTTGCATTCGTGTATATGGTACATTTATTAATTGCAAACGAATGGCTATGTTCCGATTTATATTTGTAAAAAAATACCTGGTTGTCTAGACTTATTATTAATATTTCAACAATTCACCCTTTATTTCAACGCATATATAGATTTTACTGTTTGCCTATAGTGATATTGGTTATTATTTAATGGATATGATTTGCAAAAGCCATGTATCTAACATTGCTCTTGTTCTGTCACCTGGTCAGTTTCCAATTACTGGCGGAATGGGTTAAGCTTTGTGTGGCGCAAAAACCTGTCCTCTGTATATAACATATTTGTCAGTATATCGCTTGTAATACAGGCGTTCGCAATGCAATCTAGATTGACAAACAAATGTATATTAATGTCTTGAGAAGTTATATATAGTTTTAATGTCTGCTTTTCGAATACAGGATCATAAAGGCTGTCTTTGTATTTTGGGACAAAAATAAGCTCGGTTCCTCTATCTGCATGTTTTTTATGTGGAAAAAATTCTTCTCATGTCATTAAAAGAAATTTATGCTTGTTTCGCCTGAAATCTGATATTTGCAAATGACATTGATGTAGACAGTATGCCATTTTCAATGAGCAGGTTTACTTTATGCGTATGTTTTATCTGTGGAATAGACATGTATACAATCTGAGCAAGACGTCAAAAAACTTCTCTTACATAGCGCCAGCATTGTTAGTGTGGCTGCACATGTTATGTTGGCATTCTGCAACAGTGACAGAACAAGCCACAAAAACATGCATTCGGAGATGATGAACGATCACAGGCGGTCTGGTGTTGAAAGCTATACAAACTGAAGAAACTGTTCCAAATGTCCCGATGACGGCGCTTCATGGCGTACAAGCTGAAATGTCACAAACAAAAGAGCATGACCGCTTTTTGTTCAGATTTGGGTCTCGAGCAATATATAGGCAATTTCTCTTCACCACTCCATTGAACATCTTTTTTTGGCTCGTTTATTTTTAATTGCTTTCTCTTTAATATACTTCTAAACAAATGCAATGAAAAGGTCCATTGTAATCATTTTTAGCTCACCTGATTGCTCAGGTGAGCTTTTGTGACCGGTCTTTGTCCCTCGTCCGTCCGTCCGTCGTCTGTCCGTCCACATTTGTTCGTAAACACTCTAGAGGCCACATTTATTGTCCGATCTTCATGAAACTTGGTCAGAAGATTTGTCCCAATGATACCTCGATCGAGTTCGAAACTGGGTCATGCTGGGTCAAAAACTAGGTCANTTATACCTCATAATATTAGATTTAACTGTTTCGTATAGACTTATCTATTCTGGGTATCAACTTTATTTTTTTTAAAGTTCAAAGCAAATACACGCTATGATCAAAGCAAATTTTATATTTAGTGTACATTTAAAAGAAAACTACTAACGACAAATGCCTAATATGATTATTGACTAAGTATATCAATACAACTGTTTTAAATACAAATTAATCACATATTTCTCCCTTAACAACCATATATGTGATTCTATTTCATAAATAAATACAATCTATTAAATAAAATGAAAATAATTGAAATACATGCAATTGACATGACACATTGGTGCAATGTTGTTTTGGAGAATTTAATGATCACTTAAGTTACTATTCTTTTCATACATTTTGGGTCGAATTAACAATGTGGTTGCATAGTCACATACCGCGTCGCATCATATATGATGTTAGATTTTAAAAATAATAAGCATACTGTCATTTCTTCTGCGATTGTGCACGTGCTTTAGAATCATACATCTCGTCTTGGGATTTTGATCAACATTTTTAGCTCACCTGATTGCTTAAGTGAGCTTTTAGGATCGGTCTTTGTCCGTCGTCTGTCCGTCCGTCGTACGTCCACATTTGGTTTGTAAACACTCTAGAGGCCACATTTCTTGTCCGATCTTCATGAAACTTGGTCAGAAGATTTGTTCCAATGATACCTCGATTGAGTTAGAAACTGGGTCATGCTGGATTAAAAACTAGGTCACTGGGTCAAAAAAAAGAAAAACCTTGTAAACACTGTACTAGTCACATTTCATGCCCAATCTTCATGTAACTTTGTCAAAATGTTTGTCTTAATGATATGTTGGTTGATTTCACAAGTAGTTCCGGTCCGTTGAAAAACATGGCCGCCAGTGGGTGGGACAGTTTTCCTTATTTGGCTAAAGAGAAACCTTGTAAACACTCTAGAGGCCACATTTCTTGTCAGATCTTCATGAAACTTAGTCAGAAGATTTGCCTCAATGATACCTCGATTGAGTTTGAAACTGATTCGTGCTGGGTCAAAAACTAGGTCACGAGGTAAAAACAAAGAAAAACCTTGTAAACACTGTAGAAGTCACATTTCATGCCCAATCTTCATGTATTTTTGTCAGATGTTTGTGTTAATGATACGTTGGTTGAGTTCAAAAGTGTTTCCGGCCTGTTGAAAAATATGGCCGCCAGTGGGCGGGGCATTTTTCCTTATTTGGCTATAGAGAAACCTTGTAAACACTCTATAGGCCACATTTCTTGTCCGATCTTCATAAAACTTATTCCGAAAATGTGCCTCCTTGATATCTCGATCGAGTTCGAAACTGGGTCATGCTGGGTCAAACAATAGGTCACTCGGTCAAAAAAAGAAAAACCTTGTAAACACTGTAGAAGTCACATTTCATGCCCAATCTTCATGTAACTTTGTCAAAATGTTTGTCTTAATGATATGTTGATTGAGTTCAAAGGTTCCGTTTTGTTGAAAAACATGGACCAGGTCAAAGCTTGAAACACCTTGTTTATTTTTTTACCACAAAGCACGCAGCTTTGATATTTGATATGTGACAAAGATTGTTCAAATCATGCCACTGGGCAAGCTCATTTCACAGGTGAGCGATCTAGGGTCATCTTGACCCTCTTGTTTGTTTTATGTGGGTGCTAAACGACCTGAGGGACATCATTATTTTCTCGCCTTTCTTCAAGTAAAATTGAATTATCATGTAATGCTGAATTATGGCACATCAGGGAGTCCATTCTTTTCTTTAACCAAGAATTTGAGAGAGAACATTCAATGATAACGAACGCTATGCTTTAATCCAGAATGACGTCATATATGTCACGAGAACAAGACACACTGTTTAACAAGAACAATCAAGGCAAGACAGCTATTATCCAACACATAATTTGCTTAAAACTCATGACACATCGCTGGTACATCATAGAATTTGACAATGAATTCTGCAAGCAAATCGTTTGTTTTACAAAACTATACTGTGAACTATGTTTGAAAGGGACATTTCAACTTCTCAATGGTATTATATACGGTTTACCGCAGGTGCCGTCTTTCTAGCAGTAAACGCGTTTTAAATACAATGAATATAAAAAGCCTATTTTCGCATGCGCTCAATGGTTATGGAAGCATAAATTCAAGTCCCATTGGAACCGTGTATGAATAAAGCATTGTATATTTTGCTTTATTTACAACAGTTTAACTAGTATGGCTGTTAGATATATATATGTGTGGACATTTGGAACATGCATTGTTTAAATGAGTATTCGTTTCGCGGAACAATCTAGATCAATTGAATTATAACTTTCTAACGTACGCAGGCACAAAAGGCGTATCAGTTAAACCTAGTAAGGAAACAAGATATTATAAAGACATGATAATGCAAATGCAAATATCTATCTTAATAAACGTGACTTCAGATTTTAAATTGGGTTTAAACCCTGGATAATTGGACATTTAATATGGACTCTTCTTGCAAAACCACTGTGACAATAATAATTAATGTTACGATTTTGAGGTAATCAACTGCCTCGCAATGCCCCATGATGACTTGAATTTAAAACGCAATTAAGTTAAATCTGCTTTTCGATTTTGAAGACAAATTGTACTAAGCAATAAAAACCACTATATGTTTAAAGAAATATGCATATGTTTGCTTAACATTATCTTAATAATATTGAATGTAGCAAACATGATTTTATTTATATTATTTATAATATTTATTTTATTATAATTTCGTAATCTCGTAAAGTCGTAGGTGTCTATCATTGAAATCTTAACTCCTGAATATTGACCAAGTTGCGTAATGCATATTATATAAAAAGGACCTTTCAGAATATTCCGAGCCAAAAACTGCATGTTACAACATCGAAATTCAAATCATTCCGTTTGCCTGAGTTGTTTCACATCGTATTGTGTACTTTTAATTCCACAATAATGAACCTCTATTCAAAATTACAATCCACGGTGAATTAAAAAAAAACAACATCAGTACAATTCTCGATCTGTTCGATAATTGCCTTGGTAAGCCAAAACTTGCCATTGTTCAATATTGTTTTAATGTGGCTATTGTGTGACCTTGTTCAAGCCCTGCTCTAATCAATCTTTCTTTAATTGTTGTGTGTGTTTTTTTCCGACCATGCTGAGAAATGAACAGATACTGAACTGATAATCATCTATGTACCTTTCTTGTATTGACAAACAAGAGTATTTAAAAATATTGACATTCATTTTTTAAGGCATTTACTACCTTTTATTTTTCAAATAATTTATTGTCACATCTATACTACTCTCTTTTAAGATGTACCCTTAAGGTGATAAAACTTGTTTCTTTTACATAATATATCTGAACTTAATTGTTTCTAGGTCACCACTAGTTGTAGTTATTGTATGTACATGTTTTTAGAAATAGTTCTTTAATGCAGGTAAAGTTACACTATAAATTAGAAGTTGGATACAACAAAGTGTAACATGAAGGTTTAGAATATATTCAGGATTCTGAAATGTTTTATCATGCTGCAAGTCTGATTCAATATGCATAACACGTAATTATTTAACAGACTTGTCAAACAAAGAACAAGACAAAATTACAATATTTGGCTATTGGCAATTTCCGTTAACAGTGCTGACATGAACATTGCAACTCCACAAGTATGAAGCAATTTATTTCACGGAAGAGAGGTAGAATGATTAAATTGCATCAACCTTGCCGGACAGATTTCTCTAATGCCTGCTTCGAGAGTCGGAATGTTTAGACACTGTGGTATTTGCTAATGTTTAGATATTTGTCGAAGTCCTGCTGTTTGTGTAGGCATGCAGTGTCGCAGATGCATTTATATGGAGGGCAGAAATGTAAATATTATGCATCAAAATATTGATTTTTCTTTAATGTATTTGAGCGAAAATTAAATTGTTGTTAATATAACTGTTCCGTTTAATATGGTCATCTTTGATTTGGATGTTAATGTTGAGTCAACAGTGTTACTTTTATACCCAATATTTAAAAGGATTTGCTAGTTCATGTTACTATTGCTATTTCTACTTAAGTTTTGCTATATCAAAAAATGCTGTATACTAGCTGTGCTGGTTAACACTATGAGGGCTTATTTTGTTCCCGTAGATAGTTTGATTTCCGCATCATGACAATCTTGTCCATATGAACCGACATTCTGAAATGGTCCGGAGTCATAATTTCTTGCATGAGCGGAATCTGAAATATATCGTATTTACAGTATTACAATGTACATGCATCAACAAGTTGCAAACGCATGTANCATGATTCCACGCTCTCAAAGATTCTGGTGAGAGTTTCGCTCTGCACGATAATAAAAATAAGATGCTCAGTTTAATTAATAAATTCTAATCTGAGAATTACAAACAGCATGGGCTACCTGAGCCTTTCCGTCTGATATTTATATTCGGATTCTATATTTATTGTTTTAATATCATATTTATGTGAAAGAGAAAGCAGTTTCAGTGTTGCAGTGGTTTTCTTGATGTCTGAGAGTTCTGTGCTAGCTATGCTGTTTGGAGATCTTAATTCAAATGAGTCAGTGGAAACCGCCGGGTGATATCATCTCACTGTTTGCAGGAGGGTACATAGAGATATATTGTTAAAATTGCATCTTCAATGTTGGGATATGTTTGTTTGAACATGGATCTATATGCTTGTTCTGGACCGATGGATGTAGGATACATGTGATTCAACTTGGATACAATACTGTGGACAGTCTTTCGTTCTGGAAAATGTGTGACATTTGACGTGCTGAAATCAATGTCAAATATTATAGTGTGTAATGCCTATTTCATAATTGTGTATGGTACATCTTTTCTTTTATTTATACTCAATAATTATAATTCTATTATTATTATTATTATTATTATTATATTTTATTTAATTGTATTAATATGTTCAACCCACTTGTGGGGCTGCTTGACTTATTTTCTGTACCATATCTCAGATATTGAAAGTTCCAATCAATGGTGTGAGAGAATTGCCAGTAAGAAAATTTCCTGAAAGTCGTCACAATCGCTAGAACTTCACTGATTTCTCCATTCATCAAGACTTAATAGGATCTACGTTAAAAAGGGGACAATTTAGTTTTTCTAACAATTGCTTCTGATAACTTTCATGACTTGTACAATAATTTATTGTAATGAAGTGTCAGAATTTCTGGTTGATTGTATGATTGGCGTTAGAATATTTTCTTCAGATTTTTAAACGTTTATTCTTGAATTGCCAATATCTTTCAGAATGTCTGACTTCAGATAATGACTTTGTTCGCTTCGCAAATTATTGAACAACATTAAAATGCATTCAATTATTGAAAAGGACAGATTTCATGCGTTCTTGAATGATACCTAAAAATGTTTGAGTAAACAAGAGGGTTTGTTTGTGCACATTGCATGGCACTGGTGGAGCCTTATGGCATTTCAGTCTGCTGTTAGATGCCAGACATCTGCACTGTGAGGTGATGATTTGTTGACATGTAAAATGGGGCTTTTGTGGTTAGTGTTGCTGTTGGTAGTGGTGCTGTAGTTGTCCTCAACAGTTTCTGAGTGCAAGAGAATATGCTTATGTTGTCATTTGTGATATCTTTTTTGATCATACGTGACATTTTTTTGGCTTGTTTAAAATAACAAAAACAGTGGAGAGATGCACAATTGGTAACTATTTGGAATTCATTTATTCTTAAGTTTCCTAGAATATTTGAGAAACACAAAATGAATTAATTATTTATTTGTGTAAATAAGATCATGTAAGTCTTTGGGACTTCAAATCCTTCTGACATATTAATACCTTTGAATCACTGATTGTTCAGTGATGACTGTATCAGTGACATAAGTGAATCCAGCTATCAAAGACCTAGGTATGCTTGATTAATGACACTTGAAACAACCACCAGCTTTCTCCTCCCTGCTTTACTTCCATAGCTCACTAACAGTGGCTTATTCAATATGAAATCTGTCTTGGTAAGAAATATTTACAGTACATTTCCAAGGCAAAGTGATAAATTGCTAAAAAATACTGGAGTATTTACATTTCATTCCAAGGATATAAACATTTATGACATGATTTGCGGAGATAGGCGTAGAAAATAATAACATAACGTCTGATTTATAAGTCATGAACCGAGTATGTTCTGGATTAGTAGTATAATTATAATGTTTTGAATAAAATGTTGTGGTGTTGTTGAGAACATCTGCAGATTTATACAATTAAAAATAAATTGAAATGCAGTAACAGTCGGTGTGTGTCTATAGATGATTGGTGCCTTTCTTCTGGAATTGAAACTTATAATTTAAACATAGAATTTTTTTTCAAGAAACAAATTGGTTGTTATACAATTTGATATCCCATACAAAGAGTGCTTATTACAAGTCAGTGTATGTTAATGGATGGGTAATATGGGGGGGGGGGGNGGGGGGGGGGGCAATTAAGGGTGGCCAGGTGTCTGCTCTTCAGACAGGTGCTGCTCCCATCAAGAGGGTCACTCATGTATGAATGGGGCTTGGGGAGCTTTGTGAATTCCTCTTGTCAGCTCTTGGCTGTTTGACGGCTGGTAATATGGGAAATTTGTTTTTTTTGCTGGACATTGTGATGGGATTTTTAGCATATTTTGTTTGTCCTGCAGTTTTGTTCATGACATTTCGTGAATTTGTTGTGTCTTGACTGTAAGAGTTTTTTTTTGACATGGTGTTGTGCAATTATGGAAAGAATTCATTTTAAGCAAATACATCTGTTTTATAGAATCAGTTTCTAAAATGTTAATTAATATCCGGGAGGATTTATTGGGAGAAAGGATGTTATGTAGGTAGAAGAAATCAAGTAAATTGGAGTAGAGGTGCTTTATTACGGGATTTGATAAGCCTAGTGCTTTCCCCTCCAGTTTCCGTTGTGTTTTTATTACGGAGGCCAATTAGTTCTGAAAGAACAAAAGCAATAAAAGACTAACTTCATCACGTGTCATTATTGTTTTCAGTGCTTTCAAAGAAATAGGCATCTGATGGTGGTGCTCTTGTTTTCTCTCCCTATTGTTCTGATGGACTGTCAGGGGTTGTGCTGTCTGGCTGATAGGGCATGGGTGTAATTCTAATTAAATGTTTAACTATTTATAAACAGGGTATTGTGGCTGTGATCCATTTGAAGGACATTATCAGATAGTGGTATTGATTAAAGAGCTGGCGTTGATGGACACAATTTATTCTGGGAAATGTGTAAATCCCTCAACTTGCCAAAAGCTGTAACTTATAGTTCGGTCTTAATTGACAGTGGCTGCACTTGGTGTGTTAATCTAATGGTTATCTCGTTACAACAATTTTCTATGTTATAAATAATAAATAGCCCAGATTACTGGGAAATAACTGGATTATTGGATGGAAACAGCAGGACAAAGAAGCGGTTGCCCTGAAACATCAATCAACCAATTAATGATAGTGTTGGTGCTTCCCAGGAATCAATTATGATTGTGTTGGATTATTAGAGAGAACAAGCTGATCCTGGCACTTTCATATAATGGTTTTGATACAGGGTGGTGGAACCTTGCTAGCCCAGTGTAAGAACACCCTATGGATGATAGTAGAAGCAGAGGAGAATGCTTCCAAGTCCCCCTCCCCCTCGCAGACCCCTGATAGGGAGTCGGATTCGGGGGGCTTCAGTGATTCTCAGGGGTCAGGAAACGTGAGCCCCACCATTACGGATATGGATAGAAGGGACAAGATGGCAGCTTTTGCGCACTCAAGCCAGTCTGAGGAATATGAAAGTGAACTCTGCTCCGCGTGTATGCCAACTAATGCTGTAAGGCGTGGAGCGTTCACACCTTTGCCTTCATCTAGTAACAGTGTGACAGATTATGATCAATGGTGTGATGATAAAAACAACACAAGTGATGCTAAGAAATTTGTTTTAGACAGTATGGGTCAGAAAATTAAGTGTGGTGACAACAGTGACCTAAATGAATCTGAGGCTGATACGAAAGGTCCCCTAGATGACCCAGATCTATTACAAGGGGCTGGGGTGATCCCCCCTCCTATGCCCCCGCTTATCCCACTCAATGGATGCAAATCTAAAGTAGCCGACTTGAGGGATTGTAAATGTAAAATTGTCTTCAAAAAGTGTGAAGGTAAGCAGATTATCAATTGATAAGTATTTCATTTAGAAATTTACATATCTTGTGCAGTATTGTTAAGTTTTTTGCTTTATAATGTAGATATTATACTTTTGAATTGGATTTAAATACACCT
This sequence comes from Dreissena rostriformis, assembly GCA_007657795.1. Lineage (NCBI taxonomy): Eukaryota > Metazoa > Mollusca > Bivalvia > Myida > Dreissenidae > Dreissena > Dreissena rostriformis. The sequence goes on from VMBQ01005761.1 coordinate 20,195, forward strand.
GTTCTGAGTTTAGATTTGCAGTCTTGCAAAGCATTTGCATTCACTATCTAACGTCTACACCAACAATATTTTTTCTCTGTTTTTGTCAGCATTTTTTTTTTTAATTGGAACTACAGCAGAAATTATAGTCTGTCCACGTTTTAAAAGTATTTATCCCTATACTGATAGAAGGAAAGTATGTAATTGCCGGGAATACATTAAGTCCTTTCTCTCAGTGAAACCATTCGCTCCGCACATGCTAATCAGGGACGACACTTTTGCCCTGGAAGTATCATCCCTGATTAGCCTGTGTGGACTGAACAACACTTAACGTACATTAATTAAGCCCCTTTTTTGCCAGAGCGTGACTCATTTTCAAAGTCTTTATCCTAGACTTGTATTGCCAAGCATACATTAAGTCCTTTCTCTGACAGTGAAACCATCTTTCATTTCTAGATTTGATTGCAGCAAGCATTGTTTTTCTCTGCTTGTTCATACTCATAGTCTGAGAATGAGATGCAAATAATTGAGGGCTGGCAAGGAGCCTGATGTGCAGGTTATAATGAGATTTGCAGACATGATCCAAGACTGGATTCACTGATAGTGTCATCCATGCCATTATGCAAAATAACATGAGCCTCGCACTGTGAAAAGGGGTTTAATGCATGTGCGTTAAGTGTCATCCCAGATTAGCCTGTGTAGTCCGCACAGGCTACTCAGGGACGACAATTTCCGCTTAAATGATAGTTTTCGTTTAAAGAAAGTCTCTTTGAACAAAAATCCAGTATAGGCAGAAAGTTTTGTCCCTGATTAGCCCTTTGCAGACTGCACAGGCTTATCTGGGATGACACTTTACACACATGCATTGAACCCTCTTTTCACAGAGCGATGCTCGTATACAGTGTTTAGTGTGAAACTGTTGTATCTAACATGTATTTAACATTTCTACATCAAATACAATAGTTTCACACACAACCACCCAAATGTCTTGTCATATCGGTGTTATTTTACTTTGTTTAATTATCCCCCGCCAAAGGCGGAGGGATATTGTTTTGGCGTTGTCTGTCTGTCTGTCCTTCCGTTTGCCTTCCAGCACTTTTGTGTCCGGAGCCATTATATATCTTGGAAGCGCTTTGGCGGATTTCATTGAAACTTGGTATGAGTATATATATGGATAAGAGGATGATGCGCGCCAAATGGCATTGTACACCATCTGTTAATAATGGAGTTATAGCCTTTGTATATATTTTGTGTAAATGCAGCATGTGGGGGTATATCTGTGACAAAGCTCTAGTTTGGCGGGGGATATCAATGCAACGAATTTGCTTGTTGGTTTATAAATATTTGAGCATTATAATTTCATGGTCTGGAATTATTGGAAAATGACTTGTACCTCACACTTTTGTAACCAATAATTATTTGAACGATTGACTGTTGTTTTTGCTGGTCCATCAAATACTTTGTATTATCGAAGGCTGATAATTACTCAGGGTTGTATAAAAAACAACATTGAACATACTCAGTTTTTAGGGGCTTGTATCAAAACAAAACTGAACATAACTGAGGCCTTTTACAAAGGACATTGATCAAGATTACAGATTTCAAAGAAATTTTAAAATTAAAAAAATATGCTTCACACCGTTGCTTTGATATTGCTATTGCATGGATGTTTCCCCATGGTATGATGTTGATACAATTAAATGTTAGTGTAAGTTCCCCATTGTGGCATGTATTTTGAGCCATCCAGTCTGATCCAGACTCAAGGTATATACCAAATTAATAACTATTATGGCTTTGCATTTGATTGAAGTCTTTTTGTTCTTCTGTTCAAAGAAGGATCATTTGGCAATAGTTTCTGAGTCTATATGGCACTCTGGCAGGGATGGAGTGGGAGGTAATGCACTTACTAGAGGTCTTCGGTTTAGTGTACCAAGGGACATAAATCTTGAAAACATTTTGTATGTAATTCAGCATAGTTGTTTTTCTTGACTAAATTTTCGGAATAAAATACTAAAAAAGTTTAGTCGTTGTTTAAAAAACAAGAAAGTTGCTTGTTGTCAATTGATAATTAAAATGTAATTCATATTTTTGAAATTGTTTAATTAATTCAGCTAATTATTGTTATTGTGTTTATTTGGTAAATTAAGATTGGTGCATTTTATTTAAGAATAAAATAAAAATCCATAACATTAAAAAATGTGTTTGAGGGCCTGTTGCTAACTTAGTATGGCTGGCTGTTTTGAATAACAATCAATTACTGACTGCTGCAGAAGCATTTAAAGTATCAATTCTGTAATTATCAATTAAATTATCAGACCATTCATTTCTACCTTAAATAGTACATTGAATTTCAAGTATTTATTTATGTGAACATGTTTCAGATTATATAAATCCTTAAATGCTTCAGTGAAATACTTGAGGTACAAATAAATAATTGCAGTTGCAAGTACGCAGTCATGTTTTCTCATATGTTAAACATTTTGAAATTGTGTAAAATAAGAATAAACGCTGATAACACTTAAAACACCAAAACAAATTGGTAACTAAAATAACAATCTTTAAAAAAATGAGCAGATACTTGCACAGAACAAAGAGAAACTGAGTGGAAATTTAAGAAGCAAGAGAAAGTATTCAATTATCAAGCATAAACATACTGAGTGAGGGGATGTAAATGTTGAGGTGGGAAGTAGTGCATGGTGCCAATGATGGCTGCCAGATACACCGCTGGGTGCCTCCGAGAGTGGCCAGACCTCTACAGAAATGTGCTTCCCACTACCTCCAAAGTTGAGATAAAATTTCTCCACCTCCAAATTTCAGATTTTGATTGTAACTATAAACTTTAAAAAGCAACACTGTAGTGATTATCCTGTCAGGCCATTTTCATATGGTGTATGGACCGGTTCAAAAGTCTCAATCGTATCATACGGTTTAGCTAGAACCGTATCAGACGGTTTATAAACCGTATGATACGCTTAAAACCGTATGATACGCTCTTAATACTTTTGGACCGGTTTGTACGTTAAACTGTCTGATCCGAAACCGTACGATACGAATGGTATCAGACAATTTATGACGGGTATTTTGCAATGTATTATTTAATTTAAAAATAGAATTATTCAGTGTAAACCGTATGATACGGTTTACGCTAAACCGTATGATATGAATCGTAAACCGTCTGATACGAATCGTATCATACGGTTTCGCATCAAACAGTTAAGCGTACAATCGGTCCAAAAGTCAAAACCGTCTGATACGATCGTATCAGATGGTTTATGGTTGCAAAACCGTATGATACGGTTCTAGCTAAACCGTCTGATACGATCAGCCATTCAGTTTTGTTTAGTTTTGTCAAGTCTTCTGAGAAAAGAGTAATTAAAAAATCTTTATATCAACCCATATAGGTATTTATACTTCAAACAACATCAATATGAAGAAATATTTTATTCTGTCTTTTTCTGAAACAGAAAAGATAAAATATAATTTAATAAAAGATGCACCACACGTTGTAGCATTTATGAATTATATACATAATAATAAGTTAAAACACAAAGGTCTTTTAGAATTGTGTTTGTTTCAGGAATAATGACTTGACAGACACTAAATAAGACGTGTTATATACCTGTACTTAAATCTAACTGTGGAGTGTGGTAACCATACCTGCAATTAGAAATTGATCAAACAAGAGTTTGTTTTCTTTGGCCTAGGAATGATCAGACATGATGGAGCATCCTAAATCTTCCATGGATTGATTCTTATAAATCAAATTAGTACAGACAGCAGTGATTTTTTTCTGGAACATTTTAGTTTGTTCCATTCATCAGAATTTTATTTGTGTAAAAAGAGACTTGTGTGCAGTTATCTTGTACTTATTTTACTTCTTTTATTTTAAAAACTTTCATACAAAAGTGTTTTTTCTCCACAAGAATAATCGCTTAAATAGCTGATTTTGGAAATACAAAGCTGGTGTAAGTTTTGATTTACAGGAAAACTGCATGATTTGTAAGACATTTTCCATTTGGAAGAGGCCTTTATAAAGGCCTCTTTCTCCTAAGTCGAAATACCCCTGTGTAACAGATGCTAATTAGTGAGGAGATTTTGGATACTGCTGGAGAATTCTGAAATCTTTTGCTTTGTTAAGAAGATGGACTTTTAATTGAATTGAGTGATAACAAGGGAATGTGAACTGGGTAAGGACCTGATATAGTGATGACTTAATTACACAATTCTCTTTTGTTTGCTATGTGAAGTTAACCATGGAAGGGTGCGATTATTGTGGCATTCTCAATGCTTCATTTGACTTTAGAAGGATTTAATTAATGTTTTATTGTACTGTGGTTTGAGCTTTTTGTCAAAATCCAGGCAATTGATGCCCCTTTTAGATTATGGAATTGATTTAGATTATTGAATTGTAATTACTCATTGTATTTACAGAACAAATTATGTCACAAGACTATTGATATTTCCTGCAGTTTGCTTAACTATGTTTCATAAGATTTATATTGTGACATGACCAGTTATCTTTTTAGCTCACCTGAGCACAAAGTGTTCATGGTGAGCTATTGTGATTGCCTTTTGTCCGTCGTGCGTCGTGCGTCATCAACATTTACCTTGTTAACACTCTAGAGGCCACATTTATTGTCCAATCTTCATGAAACTTGGTCAGAACATGTGTCCCAATATTATCTTGAACCAGTTCGAAAATGGTTCCGGTTGGTTGAAAAACATGGCTGCCAGGGGGCGTGGCAGTTTTCCTTATATGGCTATAGTAAAACCTTGTTAACACTCTAGAAGTCACATTTTTAGACCAATCTTTATGAAACTTGGTCAGAACATGTGTCCCAATAATATCTTGGACGAGTTCGAAAATGGTTATAGTTGAATGAAAAACATGGCCGCCAGGGGGCGTGGCAGTTTTCCTTATATGGCTTTAGTGTATAGTAAAACCTTGTTAACACTCTAGAAGTCACATTTATTGTCCAATCTTCATGAAACTTAGTCAGAACATTTGTTCTAACGATATCTCGGATGAGTTTGAAATGATTC
>VMBQ01005761.1:26880-49823 GCA_007657795.1 Dreissena rostriformis
GGGGGGGGGGGGGGGGCATCTGTCTCTGACAGCGGAGCTCTTATTAAAACAGTTTATGCATCATGTTGTTATCAGTATGTTACATTTTGGCAGATATTGCAGCTTAAAATATATCCATTGGAATGGTTGCTTACTAAAATAAGAGCAAAATTTTCTGATGAAAAACAACAACAAAACACACAATAAAATGAAATGTAGTAATTGTTGTACCCCACATACGAAGTATAGGGGTTATATAGGAGTGAACTTGTCTGTCGGTCTATCCGTCTGTCTGTCAGTTGGTCGGTCCGTATTAAGTGTCCATTCTCTAATTCAAGTTGTTTTTTTATCCGATCTTCACCAAACTTGGTCAGAAGTTGTATCTAGATGATGTCTAGGTCAAGTTTTAATATGTGTCATGCCGGGTCAAAAACTAGGACACGGGGTCACTTAATTAATGCGTTTTACACATTCAGTATGGTGTCCGCTCTCTATTTCAAGTACTTATCATCCGCTCTTCACCAAACTTGGTCAGAAGTTTTATCTAGATTATCTCTAGACCATGTTCGAACATGGGCCATGCCGGGCACTATGTCACTTGGTCACTTACACATTCCGCATGGTGTTCCCTATTTCAAGTACTTTTTATCAGCTCTTCATCTGGGGGTATTCGTTACGTCTTCGACAAAGCTCTAGTTTATTTTCTTCTACTGTTGTTGAGGTGGCTATATTATTAAGATTCCATATAATTTTGCATTGTGAATGATTTTTGGTGAATCTATAGTGATGATTATCAATAAAACTAGATTTTTTTCAAATCATTCTTTTATTTCTTTATGTACATTTTTATGTATAATTAAATACTTATAATTTTTTGTTGATGTAAAACTACAAAAGTTAGTTCTGATATTTCAAAGTTAATAGTAATTTGCAGTACCAAAATAAAAATTGTTTGTGGCTTTGGAGCACCTGTAATGGACCAAATAAGCATGGATGCATTGAAAGATAGTGCTATGTTTTTATTATAAAAAAATAAATTAAAATATTATTTTTTCACTTTTACATTATACATATTATATTCAGATAACATTTCTTTTAGTTAAAACTAGTTTGGGCTTTTTGTAAAAATTGTTAATTCTTTATTGCTTCCCTTTCTATAGTGATTAAATGCTAGGACTCTGGATCAAGAGAGCCTTTTTCCCATTCTCTTACATTGTTTTCTTGATATCTCGGAATGTCAACAGAATTCCAGCAGTTTCTTTGCGCTATAAAAAACCATCAGATCAAGACTAATGGTAATATAGTCTATAGAATGTTCCTGCGTAAATCTGGTTGGTATTATTTGATTGCAGTAGTGCTGTATATATGAACTATTTATTATAATAGTTACATTACTTTTGTTTTGTGTTGGCTGGATTTGAGGTTAAGTACAATACATAGTGGTATTTTCAGTGGCAGAGAGTGATGAAAATCAGTCTTGTACCCACAGTGTTTGATAATGGAGAGATATTGGGCTGTGAAGAATCTGTGGGTAGAGTACTGCAGTTTATGAGGCTTATCAGCTCATAGGCTTCTGGAGATATGGGGAACAAAATGACTGGATCTGTGTGTGTCTCTCTGTGTTCAGTCTCTGTGTGATGTAACTTTGGAGATATTTTTTGGTGGCTTTTTGCTGCTGGTGGTTATTAGGCATGCATTAGCATCACTCCTTACAGTGTTCTGTATGGCACATACTACAAACTATGGGAAACATATGCTGTAAAGCTAAGTCGCGTAAAATTAAAATGGAAAGCTTGTATGGAATACCTCTAGAAATGTCCTCAGGTAATCATGTTTTTGTTGCATTGTGCATGCCTGGTGATCTTTAAGAGCTGTAGAAACAATAGGTCTTATTGTAGACTTTAGTACATAATGTAAGATCAGGATGTTTTTTTAGTCCTTCACCATCGGTTTGGTGACATAACACTCTTTTATGTTTTGTTTCAGGTTTGTTATTGTAAATTGATAATAAATTTGCTCTTATTTAACCATCATTCTGTGTACTGTTGTATTTTTATGCTCCCGGTAGGGTGTCATATAGTGATCGCACTGTCCGTCCGTCCATCTGTCTTTCCTTCTGAAATTCCGTCACACTTGCGTTTAGGTTTCGAAAATTGGTCATAACTTTTGCAATATTGATCATAGGAACTTGATATTTGGCATGCATGTGTATCTCTTGGAGCTGCACATTTTGAGTGGTGAAAGGTCAAGGTCATCCTTCAAGGTCAAAGGTAAAAAAAAAAAAAAATCAAAACGGCGCAGTAGGGGGCATTGTGTTTCCGACAAACACATCTCTTGTTTTGAAATCTTGTAGTGTTGTGATTTTTTAAAGAATTTAAGAGACACCTATGTAGTCTTTAACATAATTATAATAAGGTATTTAACATTTAGAATTTCAGCATGGATTACATGTAATCAGCCTGTGTTATCAGATATTGATTGGTTTGTTCATTCCACTTCCTAGGTTGTTTTGTTTTGCAGTTTCACTGGAAACCAATTACTTTAATTGGGTCAAACTATTTTGCTTCTTTAAACAGCTACTTCAGCTAGTATCATTGCTATTCTCAATGTGTAAATTTATCTTGAAGCTTCTTGTACATACATGTAACACTGTTATGGGCAAGGCAAGTATTTTTGTCTGTGAACAGTGATCTAGAAATACTTTGAAATGCTTGTCTTGTTTAAATGGTCAATTCAGTGTCATGTTTATATTGATATTGAAGCTAGATATTCATGCAAGTAAACAAACCAATTTATTTAACTCTTATGGCATGAATATCAAACCTATAAACCTCGACTTATAAGTTATAACATTATAGAATTATGTTAGGCATTAAAATTGTTCCACCGCAGCCTGTGAGTTTAGTTCCCACGACAGGGCCCCTTACTTGGAAGTGGTATATCTGATCAAGGGTCCACTGGAGCGTGAAAGGTTTTCATATGTGCCTGTGTTGTATTGTTTCAGAACTGCCGTTTGGCTGGGAGAAAGTGGAGGATCCTCATTATGGCACATACTACATAGAGTAAGTACTGCAAATGAAAACACATTATGGCACATACTGCATAGTCTTAGAGTAAGTATTGAAAATAACAACTCATTATGGCACATTATATATTACATACAGTAAGTACTGGAATTGCACATACTACATAGAGTAAGTACTGTAAGTAACAACTCACTGTGGCACGTACTAGGTAGAGTAAGTATTGAAATTAACAACTCATAATTGCACATACTACATGGAGAAAGTAATGGAAATAACAACTCATAATTTCACATAGAGTTAATATTGGTCATAACCAAGTTGCAGTCAGTTTTGAATGCCTTCCTCTCTGACAAATGAGGCTCTAAGAGTGAATTGGCGTGCAGAAAGCATCTAAAATATGGAATTTTGGAACAAACAATCTGGTCTTGAGCTTCAAATTTATGTAACCTCTACATTTATTGTCAAACTTGTATCTTATTGTATTTTTCCGGTGGGATAGTTTGCAATGTAATATGCTTGACTATGACAAAGAGCTGTACAGATTTACCTTTGTATACAGCTGCCACAAGAGAGGTGATGAGAGCAATCAGAAAGGCATTCTCGGTCTTTAAAGGTTATTGCTACGAGCGTATAAAGACAGGGCATTGTTTTCATTAATAGCCTGAGTGTTTTCCTTCATGTTATGTATAATGTGCAAGATCTCCACAAATGTCAGAAGAATTGGGCGGGTATGGCTTGTTAGTATATTGTCTCTGACACTGTGCCAAACTTCTGCAGCCGCTACATACCACTGATAGTTATCATGCAGTCTGTTGGCTGCTGCTACAGACTGTATGACGTTTTTCGGATGTATGTTTTATTACTGATATAAAACATTTTGTCATAAATCGGAGATAACAAAGTTGCACTGACTGTGCTTTGATAAAGTGTTTTAATGCAACCATGTTGCCAGTGTTTTAATGCCAAAAAGGTTATTTGTTAGTTTTGCTAGAATTTTTTCACTGCATCTTAATTTAATTTGAACATCAATTACTGTAAAGATTGCTTCCCATCAGAGTAAATCATCAGGCTGTAATTTCCTTGATGTCCATTGAGAAATCATTTTCATGGCTAGTGATTAAAATTCCCTGATGAATGTCCCTGATTCCCCATGCAATTCTTTGTTTCCCAGTCCCAAATGGGCGGCAGCACAGCTTGTAAACCTGTCAAGGAAGACTATTTTATACAAATTAGTGATCCTAGTGGGTGCTAATGAAGATGAGAAAATCTCGTTGGAATTTGGGGATTCACTATTGACTTTTCTGAAAAAGTCTCAAAACAAAGAGACACATTCTTCTGATTTAAATTATGCAATGAATTCGGGCCTTGCAAGGACACTGCAGTGCTACTGCTTTTAACAAGTAACGTTGCAGGATAATACTTTTGGTGACATTATGTGAAGTAGTGTTGTGCATGTTCATCTAGAACAGTTTTGTTTCTGATAAGGAAGTTTACCAAAAGGAGATATGTTCTGGAGCCTGCGAAGAGTGCTGTAAGAATGATTTTTATGTTAAAATTATTGTTAATGATGTTTCTCAAAAGCCTGATTATTACAGAACTTGAAGGATTTACATTTGTTCAGTCATTTAGGATTTAAAATTCATTGTCTGTGAAAGTACTTCAATTAATAGTAAAATAATTACTACTTAAAGCGACTATTTCCCTGATTGTCAAAACGACAGTTTTCCAACTTTTTGTCTGAGAATATGGAAATAAAAGAACCATTGTTCATGAGGGAGAAAAATAATGCTAATGACGTAGATTCCTACCAAAAATATTTTTTTGTGTAATTATCTTTTGAAATTGTTAAAAATATAAAGCATTACAAATGCGAAACAAGTGAATCATATATGGAGTGTGTTTTTTTTCATTTTCCTTAAATTTTGCTAGAGCATCCAGATCTTGTATATTAAGTGTTAAATGTATGATACAATAAAAAAGTCTTGACAGGGTAGTTGTTAAGTTATTAGCCTTTTAATCTTAAGGACACTGGTTCAAGCCTCAGTTGAGGATTTTTTGTCTTTTCTTTTTATTTGTTGAGTTCTATTCATGTTATTGTACTGGAACTATTTAGTTCCTATAGTTAAATCTATTGTTTTGATGTATTTATTAATAAATGCCTAATTCTGTAAACAAGGCCCTTAAATATTAAATCCTATAGCGTAGTTAATACATGCACAACACATGAAAACTAAAAATATACAAAAAAAACAACAGCAACAAAAAATTACAATGAGGTTTTAACCATTGTTTTAGTAGAACAAACCAAAGTAATAACAAGTATAAAGTATAATGATTATGAAACTTTTGCTGGAATTATAACACCAGTTGTTCTTGAATGTATTTCCCAAAGTATGTTGGGTAAAAGCAAACTAACCTTCAGTTAAAATGAATTTCGACTGGTTTGTTCATTGAGGTTTTAATGTTCTGCAGATGTTAAATGGCTTGTTCTGCTCCAAGAGTTTGATAACATCTGCATGCTTCCATCTTTTAGCTGGTAATGTGTTAGCGATATGTTACATGTGCTGTCCAATTCATTTGAGTCACATGCATCAAGTCATGTTTTGTGAATTTTGGGGAGAAAACTCATTCAGAAAGATTTGTTTCTTTGTGTCATTGGGTACACATTTCAATATTTTGCTACATTCAATTCTTTTTGGCCTTTTTATAACACTTTGACTTACTTCGGAAACTGTCCTTGATTGATTTTTTTTTTAACCCATTTTTGCCTAGCGTCTAGTAAAAAGGCCTTGGCAAACAGCGTAGACCCAGATGAGAAGCCGCATGATGCAGCATCTCATCAGGGTCTGCACTGTTTGCTTAAAGGAATTTCTGTAAGAAATATTCTAAATATAGATATAAATATACTAGACATCCTTAATTTTGGAAATAAATTGATCCAATTTAGAAGGATGGGAGAGTCCACTAGGCATAAATGGGTTAAATTAAACATAAGGGTAATTTGGCTTATGAAAATGTGTAGCTGGATTGATTTATAACAATGCTCTGTTGTGGGAGCCAGATATCTCCAGTTCTTTATACCAAAGCAAAGTTGTCAACTTATATCAAGTTCTAGTATAGTAGCATGTGTTCACATTTGCAGAACATAAAAAGTCTACTCCTTTCACATCTGATTTGTGTCGGCTGATACAATAGGCATAATAATTTAAAAGGTGCCGCGCTCTTGGAAAACCTGGCTAAAAGCCTGTGCTTAAAGTGTTGTCCCTGATTAATCTGTACAGTTTGTACAGGCTAATCAGGGATGAAACTTTGCACTTTTATGGAAGTTTTGGTAAAAAGGAAGTCTCTTGTTAACAAAAATCCAAGGAAAATGTTGTCCCTGATTAGCTTGTGCGGACTGCACAGGCTAATCTGGGACAACACTTTACGCACATGCATTAAGCCCGGTTTTCCCAGAGCGTGGCTCAAATGTTTGTTTCGTATTTGCAGCCATGTGAACAGGAAGACCCAGTATGAACATCCAGCCTCTGCACTGAAGAAGAGCGCCACAGCTGGTAAGACTCCCCGCTCTGTGAAATCACTTTTCTGCTCAGATACACATTTTGACGCGTTTGTAGTCCCTTAGAAAATGAAAATAAATTCAAGACCTTTCTTACAAGATTCAAGTTTTTAAGGCTTCATTTCTAACCCTAAGATACTGATGAGCAGCAAACAGCATAAAACCTGAACGGACTGTGAGTTACTCGCAGGCTGTTCTGGTTTTATGCTGGTTGCATTTAGCCATTTTCACTTTGCTTCTGAGCGGGAAAGGGTTAAAAATTAATGCCTGACAAAAATGTCATGTGAGATTCGTTTGTTTGCTGCATCCCATGCTATCTTTGGACCAATTGGAACAGTTAATACTTGTCCCTGATCTGGCAATTCTTCCTGCATTACTTGATGCCATCTAAATGTTGTCTTAGAAGTGAAATAGATCTCCAGACTTGATTGAACACACATTTCGTCCATTTGTAAGATAACTCTTTTATTAAGTTGTGTATATTTTATTCAGTACTCAGAACTCCATATTACTGTTCGATAAAATCCCGTACAGAATTTCGGTAAATTTTGGGATTGTGCTATATACTATACCATAGCAAAATAATGAAATTATTAAGAGTGCCCATTTCTTTTGTTCCAGATGAAATAAACAGCAGTACCTTGCCGAGAAGGGGGAAGAACGCGGACGTATCACGGCGGTCCATCAGTGACGCAGACATGAACGGGCGTAACACTCCGCCAGGTATGAATCATTGCCTTGGTACTCTCACGCTTGTACAGCAGCAGGTGCAGTGGTGGGGGTCTTGGGACCTTGTTATTTATGAAAAAATAATATTTATGAAATTTTTAGTAAATTATGTGATTGGAGTGGTGCATTATAATGATTACATGATTAACGTTCCTTCGCTTGGTTTGATGTAAGTTTCAAATTTTTCTTTAAATTTGTCATACATTCTCTTTAATGTCGTGTATTGGAAACCTAAACTCAATCCAAGATAATACCATTATGCTTTTAGATTTGTTGGTGTTTTTATCGCCAAATGATGGCTTTTACAAGGATAAACAAACACATAATGTCTAAGCGTAATGTTTGTGCCAACCAATGTCAATACCTGCACCTGATCATGTGAGAGAGAAGACTTAAGGTCACTTCCACTTCTTGTTACATGCCTTTTCAGCTAACACTCATAAACTCATTGCAAACACCTCCTGAATTACTGCATATTTCAATATGCAGATATACATTTCTTTTACCTTTCATATTTTGTCAAAATATTATATAAACAGTTTTTACAAATCCTTTTAACTTATACTTTGAATCAGTAGTATAAAATTTGAATTATTCAGAGAGTGAAGATTGTCAGGCAAGGAATTTGGAAACTTTAGAACTTAAACATTGGTCTATGATGTCATTTAAAAGGCAAGATAACTTTAGGGCTGTCCATTCTTTTAGCAGTAAGCAGGGGTGTGATTCTTTATCCTCTATTTGACCGACAGTTAGTGTCCAGCTCATTACGAGAAACATCATGACATTTTGGGGTGCAGATTTTAAGGGGTATGGTAGTTGACTCTGGTGCAATATTGATTATGTCACACCCCTGTTTTCTCCGCCATGTTGGTTATGTCACACATCACATCATTGCGGCCCATTTTCACGACACTGCGTGGTCCATAGTGGCACTCTGTTTAGCCTCTCTCGCACTGGGAGCTTCCTGTAGCAATGTGCTAGAGATTTGAGTTTTATGTAGACTTAAATAATATAATTAAGTATATGAATTAATGTTATAGATATGATAGATTATAAATGATGGAAAAATGATGACATTATGTAAGATATAATTGAGGGCTTTAATTAAATACATATAAACAAGTCCATTTCAAAATCGTTCTGGAAATACAGGGTCATGTCACAACCCTGGTATGTTTGAAATGTTGAAAATGTAATTCATTTATTTTGTTAAATGTCTTTGGTCACAACTCAGTTTTCAAGCTCCAATTCAGTTCTTACAATTGCACACATAATACAAATAAAGGTATTAAAGTTCATCTATTCCTTGCACAGATGTACATGTAAAATGAATTTACTTGCATATTTGAAAATAAAACAGATAAACTTATTGCAGGCAAGAATACGGCATTGATTTTGATATAATCATAATAGTTAAGATGAAATTAATACTGATAATGTATTTTCTAGCATGCATGGACTTTGCTAACTTTCTAGTTTGGTCGTGGCTTGTATTTCATCCACAAAATAGCCAGTTTCTGACTGAATGTATATATTTTAATTTCTCAGATTTCTTTGTTTTGCTGTACTAAATAGATATTTTGTTGATATGCTTTTACTTGGAGTAAGTTTGTTGTTTCATCAGACTTTTGTTTAAACTTAACTAACAACACTTAATAACTGTCAGTAATGTAGTTTGTCAGTTTGTTTTTTGGCTGATCCCTTTTGGTGCTATAAAAAGTGTAAACTATATGACATGTTATTGTAAGTTTATGAAATTATTTGAGTTTAAACAAAACAAGCGCAATAATATTTTGAATAACAGTGGCAAAATGTAAAGTGAAATATTATTTAAATAGTTCTATCACTTAAGAAAGGGATCCAAATTATTGCCTCTTAAGTCAAAATGTTCTCTTATATAAACTCATATGTAATACACATATAACTTGGCAGACTATATTACCATGACAACAATGCTAAAACTACTAGTGGTATGTGTGTGTAATGCTGGTAAAGCCGGGCCTGTTGGCCGCGCTGTGCCCCAAGCATGGCGGCATGTCTCCATGGTGATCTGTTAATTCCGCAGCACGTTCTTGTCTCTGCTGTTCTTCAGCCTATCGCCCCCGATCCCGGAAAAGCAAGACGCCGATCACTAAACGAGGTTTGTTGAACAACTTTCACTCCATTCTAGTTCCTGTCAGTGAGTTGATCCCTTTGTTCTTATAAAAAGAAGTTTTGTAAATGCACTTTGTTCTTTAGAAAAAAGTAGTTAAATAAATGCACTTTGTTCTTTAAAAAAAAAAGAAGTTTTATAAATGCACTTTGTTCTTAAAAAATGCACCGTTTAAATTTTGTATGTTCACTAAAATTTTCATTAAAATGCGTACATATTAATTTGAAAAAGGTTAAGTGTAACACATTGCGTTTTATTATATGTTAGGGTAGTTTAAGACCGAACGATTCGGTATTTTTTTTTTACTTGAATGTATCGCTTATTTTCATTCTATAAAACATGTCACATCAACCATGTAAAATGTAACAGTTCACCTTGTATTTGCACACTGTATCTCTGACATAGAATTTGATGAAGAAAAGCAGTTAAATTGCCAATTATGATACATTATCTCATTCCTCATTCATGATATTGTAATGTAAGATTTATGCTACACATATTAAGATTTGTAATGGGATACTTAATTTTGCACCACAAATTATGTAGTAATTGGTTTCATCATAAACTTGCGATATTATTTAGTTAAATAATTTCAAAAGATACATCATCATTTACAATTATTTGAGTTATGCAAATCTGAGAATTGCTGGTCCGATACCCGGCCCAGCCACACAATCCCCAGCCAACCCTCTACCTCTGAGTCAAGTAGGGCAGCTATCAGCTACTTGCATAAATGTGTCGCGTTCTGAGAAAACTGGGCATAATGCATGTGCATAAAGTGTCGTCCCGGATCAGCCTGTGCAGTCCACACAGGCTAATCAGGGACGACACTTTCCGCCTAAATTGTTTTTTTCTAAGAAGAGACTTCATTTAAACAAAACATGTCATAAAAGCGGAAAGTGTAGTTCCTGATAAGCCTGTGTGAACTGCACAGGCTAATCTGGGACGACACTTTACGCACATGCATTATGCCCAGTTTTCTCAGAACACGACACAAATGTTAGCACTTGTAAATTGTAAACTAGCTAGCCAAGGAAAAGTGTGAGTAGGGTAACTGACCACCGTGATATGACAGAAATACTTTTGAAAACGGGGCAAAATCTAACTTTACAAACAGAAAAAGAAGCAATTGAAATGAGAAATTATTTTAGTCCTTTTGGGCTGGTCCCATATTCTTAAAAGGTTATATTGTTTACCAGTGCTCCCAATATGTTTCTGTACTTTGCTCTGGATGCTATATGTGTTTGATGCATCATTCTTTGGTTATGTTTCTGTTTATGCCCTTTGTTTTTTGTTTTGTTGGATTGGAATGAGTGCAACTCTGAAGATGTTTTTGTTGTTGTGGTATTGGGCCATGGCATGCACTCCACATATTTATTTTGATTTATCTTTTTATCCACTTTAATTTTAAATATTTGTGAATGCACGTTTTATTTGCTCTGCAGTCTATTGGGCATGATTTTGTGATATAATTGTTTATTGGAGATTTTATTTAAAACAAAACTTCCCGATACATTGTTTTCCCTTATTAATTGATGTGCCTATTTGAATTTTAATTGTTTCATACTGTTGAAGTTTTAGTTCCAAAATGAATTAATGAAATTTCTTCAAATATTGTTTCTTATAAACAATTGGTAATAAGTTTTCATTAAGTTAATAATTAAAAAAATCAGATCATATTTCTGAAATCCCATTCATTCAGAAACATATTTCAGTGTAGAATTGACATTTTTCAAAGAGCCACTGTACCGAAAAGTGTACTCCATTATATCACAACCAAAACATGATATTGAATGATATCATTGATGTTTGTGCTCAAATGTGGGATGTTATGACTCATTGAAATAAACCTCTTTCTTTTGTCATCTTAAGTTTTGAGTATAAGAAATTGTGCCTGAAGGATTGGGGGCTAACCTACTGAAATCTGTGAAAATGGTGGGTATTATAACAATATAATGGTTAAATTTTCAGTGAAGTTCATGAAATAAAAAAATATAAAATGGAAACTTCGATTTTTAAGTTAAAATTTTAAAATATGGGATTTTGATGGTTGAAAAAAAAAATACAACAACAAAGTGTTTTTGACTGAGAATTTATAAACAATTGATAAATTTTATGTATACATAACAGAAAAGCTCCTGATAAAACAGCATATTGAAATGTTTTAATGTTTAAATGCCTTTGAGTTGTCCCGCACACACGTTTGATACCACAGCTGTATGCACTTGTGCAGAATTTGACATTTCTGTGCAGAGGACGCGTTCTAGTTGGTATTAGAGAAAGGTTTCAGTTTTCAAATGTCTGGACATTTTCATGTGTTGACGATTTAAAGAAATTGTGCAGCAGGATTTATGTGGCACCAATTGTGAGAGTGGTATGAGTTTGGACCTGTTAGTTGCATTCATTTTGAGGTTATCTCTGAAAATTTTGTTCATATTTCATGTGTGTGTGTGTGTTTGTGTGTTTATTATATATTTGACTTTCTGTTAAAAAAAAATTGTGTTACTACATGTCTGTTGAAGGAAAAAGGGACTGGCAGCCTTATCAGTGTCTTGATGAAGCCTGTGAGCACTCTTGTTATTTTAATTGCAGTGTTGCTTGCTAATGATAACCATATTTGCAGTGGTATTTAAAACAAAAACGCTGGTAGTCAAAGAAACCAGAGTTGTGGAATCATTAGTATTGAATAACTGCTCATTGTGATTAGAACATCAAGGCAACAGGTCTTGCATAAGAATTCTGGGATGATCCTTTATAGGTACTGAGAGGTATTATAATTACTAAATAAAATGTTGATGAAACCAGTTTTTGACCTGGGGCCATATCAATAATGCTTCTAAGAACAATTTTAACAATGGAAGGATTTTAGGAAAAGAATGAATTTGAAAATCAAGTTTTTATACTTGATGTGTGGCAAAATGAGAAACGTCGGTTGATTTGCTTGAGTAAATCCAATAGAGACAAAATTGATGTTTTGTGAAGTGGATGCAAAAATTTTCATACGAAGCTTTGTTGATAATCATTACTAGCCCATGTATCTTGCTTAACATGCTGTACGCCCGATTTCAGCCCAGAAGCCGGTGTTTGTGAAGAACCCTAGCGAGCTCCAGGGGGAGGTGTTTACAACGCGGTTGCTGAAGGGAGAAAGGGGGCTGGGCTTCACCATCATCGGGGGAGACAATCCGGACGAGGAGTTCCTTCAGATTAAAAACGTCGTGCTCAACGGGCCTGCCTTTGTGGACGGCAAGCTGCGCACAGGTACGTTGCATATGCATAAAGTGTCGTCCCAGATAAGCTAGTGGAGTTCCCGCAGGCTAATCAGGGACGACACTTTCCGCTTGTATAGTATTTTTTGTTTAAAGGAAGTCTCTTCTTAGCGGAAATCTAGTTAAGACGGAAAGTGATGTCCCTGATTACCCTGGTCGGACTTTGGACTGCACAGGCTAATCTGGGACGACACTTAATGCACATGCATTAAACGCCATGTTCCCAAAGTGAGGCTCATATGTGTTATGATAAGATGAATGAGGAAATGAACAAAAGTGTTCTCCGTCCAGGTCAGTAGGAAGGCATGTAATTTATCGACACAACATGGAAATGGAAATGCTTGTTAAGCTTGTTTTTCAAACCTTTATATTTGTCTGAATGTACATAAATGTTAAGTATTTTTACTTTATTTTTGTATTTATTTATTTGTACTGGGTATGTATACCAGGTAACTACCAGTTAACTATAAGTAACGCAAGTAGATAGATCATCATCGTCACGTGGTAAACCCAGGAATGCAAATTGTGCATGCGTAGTGAATTGTGTATATTTTATATATAAAATGATCAATCTACTTGCGTTATTTATAGTGTGTATATCGTTATGTCACCTATTTTCGCGATGTACTTACGATTTCACATCGCAAAATTTTATTACCGAATATACTGAAAATACGAACTTTTTTCAAGGAATGTAATATACCAGTCGTGATATTTTAATCAATATAAACTAATAATTATAAAAAAATACAGTATTTTAGAACTTTTCTTTTTTCGTCATTCGTGGTTTACAGTCCCTTTAAAGCTTCACATTTTTCATTTCGATTTAAAACATAAGAATCATGCAATTTGGTGTTAAACAGTGGTTTTTTGGTACAATTTTTTTGAATTATTTTCATCCAGGTGATGTGTTAGTGCGAGTAAATGGGCAGCTAGTATTAGGTTACACACACCAAGACGTTGTCCAACTTTTCCAAACCATTCAGCCGGGGGACTATGTAGACCTAGAGGTGTGTAGAGGTTACCATCTACCATTTGACCCCGACGACCCAAACACTGAGATTATCACCACAATTGCCGTGGGTCATAACGACACTCGCAGTTCCAACTCTCCAGCCTCGCACGGTTCTCGCGATAACGTGGATCGTAACAACGATATGTCGTCGCGAAGCTTAAAATCGTTGCCAGAACTTGTAAAGTCGGCTCATTCTAATACAGTGTTAGACTTTTCGCATTCGAGACAGCCGCCAGACATTAGTGCACCAGATGTGTTAGGGCAGGCACAGGGGGAGATTATTTCAATTGACATCGTGCGAGGTGACAATGGTTTCGGATTCACGATAGCAGGCAGTCAAAGTGGGCAGAAAGTGAAGCAGATTCTGGACCAGCCGCGATGCCAGGCGCTACAGGAAGGGGACTTCATCCTGCAGATCAATAACATCAGTGTGGCGGACATGACCCACAGTCAGCTGGTACAGGTGCTGAAGGAGTGTCCCATAGGGGAGGCAACTCAGATCATCGTTCAGAGGGGAGGTAATGATGCAATGTCTCTCATTTCCATTCACCAAACAAGTCTAAGACTTGAAAAGGAGAATTAAGACAAAAACGTGCTTAATTGTTTAGTCATACTTGGTGTTTGCACCCTCTACTAGCATACTTTTTATGCATCTAAAGGGAAGCATATAGATAATTTGCTTTGTCCTTCCGACTTTTGTCCGTCAATTCTGTCCCGCTTCTTGTGCGGAGTTCTTAAATTGATTCAAATGAATTTTTTAGGGTTTGAGGGGAAGTGTAGAGTACAGGGACTTGTACTCGTAAGTTTCACTTCAAGATTAACACAGTTATTGCTCTTTAGTCATTTTTCTTGTGTGGAGATTAACACCCTTAGTATTGAAGGTATTTGAATAAAACTTCGTACATGGCTAGAGGACATTACGAGATAGTGCAAATCTTTTGTCAGTATTTTTGGAGTTACTGCCCTATGGTTATTTTGTGTATAGTTTGTTTCGTGTGTGGAGCATAACTCTGCATGTATTGAATTTATTTGAATTACTCTTCATTTAATGATAGATTATCTTCAGTATTTACAGAGTTATTGCTCTTTGTTTATTGTTTATATGTGGAATATAAATTTATAAGTATTGAAGAGATTAAAATGTTCTTTTTTGGATAATTATTCCATTAGTCTTGAAGGCAATCTTACATGAGTTCTTAGAGTGATACGGAACAATTATAGGCTGTACGGAGTAAAAAAATTAATTCTTAAGTATTAGAGTTAATTTTGATAAAAAAACATGAATACAACTTGACTTTTTGCCTATACTGTGATGGTCAAGAACATATTGTTGGGTTAACCCTTTGAGCGCTGGAACCGGATTTTGAAGGCCTTTGCAAACAGTTTGGATCCAGATGAGACGCCACAGAACGTGGCGTCTCATCAGGATCCAAACTGTTTGCTATTCTGATAGTATGCTTTGAAAAAAATCGATGAAAATGCTAATTTTAGAAATTCAGCAGACGACATTTTAGCAGACGACAAATTTCCCAGCATGCAAAGGGTTAATACAAATACTTTGGATACATTTACCACTTACAGTGATAGCACTTGTTTATTTATATCATGATATACATGGGTAATTTGTATATTTTTAAATGATGAAGACTTTTTAATTAAATATAATGTGTTTTTCCCAAACAACATATCTATATTGTCATTTAGAACATGTAGAACATAACTTCATTTACTACGTAATGCTCTGACATCATTTTCTTTGTACAGATACTAAAATACAAGTGACAACCTATAATTATTTCTTTCCAAATCTTTTGCAAGTTCTGTATAGAAGAAGGATAATTATTGTTTCCTGTCAATTTTGTCTGTGGGGTTTATTGGTTTTGTGAATTAAAAATAATAATTGCTTTTAAATTTTAAATTGACAGAGCTGTTTATACAGCGAGGAACAGTTTTGTTAGATAAATGAATTTGACAGATAGGAGACATGCATTCACAATTATTACTGAAAATAGGGGGCGGGTGATGGTCTGTATGAAGTTCTGGCATGCATCGAAAATGGTTCAGAATTGTATTTTTTTTTAGTTGAACAGCAGTATTCATCAACAGTTGCTTTGTGTTCTTTGTTAGTTTAAAATCAACAATTCAAGAGTTATAAGTCAAGTAATATGCCATTAAATCTAATTGTTTCAGGAATTCCACCAAAAGGAAAACGGCCCAACAAATTGGTTTGTACATTTACATTTGTTTTGAAATAAATTTGCTTTTGAATCAATGTTAAATATATATTTATAAATATTAAATTTTACAGTAACTTTTTATCAAGCTTAAATTGTTATCAAAGGTTATCTGCTAATTCAATATGTATTTTGCTTGATTATCTTACAAAACTTTTGTAAAGATATTTATTATAATTTGTTTCCTTGCACTCTATTTGCAGAATGATGACCCTAGAGGTATGTTATTTGGATTCATATTAAGTTTACTAATATTAACTACGGTTTACTTTATACATGATAAATGAACCAGTATTTTTTAAACAAATGATACGCAATGTCACAACAGGCGAATTTGATTATGTTGTTTCTTGATGACGAGTGATCTGTTACCATACATAATGGCAGTAGATACTGTGCACAATAATTGTAAGTGCGACAGAACGTATAAATCAAGTTTGCTAGAAAACATTAAATATTTACTTTGCGAGAATGACACCATTTTTTGTGACACATGAATTTCTGCAAAGGTATCTTCAAAACCTTATAATAATTTATATCAGTATGGCTTATCAATCTATCGCTACAATTTATCCTATATGCTTGGATCCCTATTTTGTATGGCTGGACCCCTGTATTTTAGTGCTGATGTAAAAAAAAAAAAACGTGTGTTCTTTATTGCTCGCTCAATGTGTTCACAGTTGTTGTCATTGTTTTCAGACCGACTCGAGAGCACTGAAGGGTACATTAACATGTCAAGAGGTAGGCTATCATAAAACATGAGGCCATCTGAACAATCATCTTGTGTTTAAGCTGTGTATAGTGCCATTAACTATCACCACTTAGCATAGTGATGGTTCAAACTTATGAGGGTTCTTTAACTATATTGTATAGTTTAGTTTGTTTTATTGATTTATCATATTTGAGTAATATTTAGGCTCGCCTGGGTTCATCTCTAAAGGGTTGTGGTATCTTACTTTTAAAAGTCTTATTGTTGAAGTAATTAGAATTTAAACCATTTCAGCCGTGGTTAATATTAATATCAAACGTATGTGTATATTGCAATTTCAGTTCGTGATGAGTTGGATGGTATTGGTGGTCCACCCGAGGTTCCAAGAAGACCACGAACACCCTCCAATGAAAATGGTCCGAAAACGCCTTTAGAACCCCGTCCAAAAACTCCCACCAGACTCGCCTTTCAAGGTGGCAACAATTCTCGTGCAAATATGACCACCCCAAACAGTGCTCATTTAGTGCGTAGGGATTTCCCTGAATCTTCACGTGATTTTAGTCAAAATGATGATAATTTTAATGCAACCACGAGACCTCCGCAAGGGCCTCGCAGTGACCATTTTAACACGTCGAGAGGTCGAAGTAATTTTAATAATATGCCAAATTTTAACGATAGGGACCCCTATGGTCGGACAGACAGTGCTCGCCCAGGGCAGTTCCGTAGCAGGACCCCTGGACCAGAAATGATGCAACGTTCAGCCTTTCCCGAGTACAGGCCGGACCCAAATAGGCCGAAGACACCCACTGCATCAGATATGCGCAGCAAAACCCCGATACCTGGTGGTCTATATGGCCAGGCTCCTGGGGGAAATCCGGACTATGCAAGGACTAATGTTTGGGGTACTAATGGTGTTCCGTATAGAAACTTTGATCCTAATTCTCGGACTAGAGGTGCAGGTATCCCAGATAATAGTTTTACGCCAAATATGCAACGAAGGGATCAGACTGAGTTGTTGAGAATGAATTCGGTAGGCGCTGGTCGCCCGCCGCATCAGAGCACTTCGTTCGACTCGGAAGACCCGTTTCAGGGAAATATGTCACGTGTACCACGCCATCCCCCGTACCAGAACTCTTCGTTTGGAGGTGCACAGTCACCGCGACCTTTCCGTTACCCGGGTAACGTAGAAGACAATGCTAAGTATATAGAGATGAATGTGACCTTGCAGCGACAGGAAAGTGGGTTCGGCTTCCGGGTCATTGGAGGGACAGAGGATCGCACTCAGGTACACTTGGAATGCTACTTGTAAAATCTTCATCATACCAAACCAATATCTTCTAAAAAGTCATCTAATTTATCATCAATGTTTTTTTTTATATCAATGTCTATGAGTATGCATACGATAACAGTAAAATTACATGATTGCTGTGTCACTGATAGGTTGTTCAAAGAAATTCATGAACATGATATTTACCTTTTTATGTCCCCCAGTCTATACTGGGGGACATATTGTTTTTGCCCAGTCTGTTTGTTGGTTTGTTTGCTCAAACTTTAACATTTGCCATAAATTTTGCAATATTTAAGATAGCAACTTCATATTTGGCATGCATGTGTATCTCATGGAGCTGCACATTTTGAGTGGTGAAAGGTCAAGGTCATCCTTCAAGGTCAAAGGTCAAATATATGGGTCAAAATCGCTCAAAAGGGGACATAGTGTTTCACAAGCACATCTTGTTCACATTGCTGGGGTTTGAATGCTTTATTATTAAGAGAATTTTTCTTGAAACATCTATTTTGGTTAGCACACTGTAGGGCAGGATTTTCAATAAGAATCTTTTAAGCATGTATATAAATTAGTGGTTTTGTGTAAGCCAGGGATGAGCAGATTTAGGTCTCTGGCAGGAAATCTCAAAATTTGGCAGTCAGTCAACTTGCTTTTTTAAAAAGCTTGAAATAGTTTTCCTACAGTTTATTAGTTTGTTTTTGAAAAGCTCAAAGATTCAGGCTCAAAAATTGGCATAGTGCATTGAGTCATGACAGCAATGTTATAATATTGTCTGATTTTGTTTTGTTAAACATAAGTAAAAGATAATTATGATATGAACTTGGTTCTGGGCTACCTAATCTTTGGCCTGGCTACCAAAGCACTAGAGATAGTCTGGGCAACCTACCATAAATAGTTAAGTTTATATATCCCTGTTAAAAAGGCCAAACTTTAATTGAAAATGTCCTACTAGGGGGGTCTAAACCCTCACTATATTTTTGAAAATTAGGACTCAATATCCTGCATTCTGTGTGTTATCATGGGCACTTAAGGTACTCTAGTCAGTCAGCGGTTTGTTGAATTTGTGGTGTGAATTTTTGAAAACGTTTTCATGGTTGACCCCCAGGTTGGCGTTGGTCACATAGTACCCGGTGGTGCAGCGGACCGGGACGGCAGACTGCAGACCAATGACGAGATTCTCTTCTGTGACGATGTGTGCGTGATCAACGCCTCCCACCACAAGGTTGTACAGCTGATGAGCAAAGCCGGACAGGTGGGACAGGTGTCCTTGGGGATCCGACGGAGGATTGCTCCATACACAGGTATGTTGGTGTAATACTTTGAAATGAGTCTCTCTCTAGGAAAACGGGGCCTAATGTATGTGTCTAAAGAGTCGTCCCAGATTAGCCTGTGCAGTCCGCACAGGCTAATCAGGGATGACACTTGCTGCTTTTATGGTATTTTTTGTTTAAAGGAAGTTTCCACTTATTAAGGGAAAATCCACTTCAGGCGGAAAGTTTTGTCCCTGATTAGTTTGTGCAGACTGGGCAGTCTGATGTGGGACATCACTGTACGCATATGCATTAAGCCCAGAACGTGGCTCAAATTGTTTTCACTTACGTAAGATCGCACAGTTATTTTGCAGTAGTTGAAGTTTCAGTCACCATTTTAACCTGGCCTTATGATTTATAGATTCCTTGAGAAGTGATTGCTGTTGTTTGTCATCCTAGTATGTTCTTAAAGTTGTAATATTAGAATTCGTTGTATGTCTTTGTTGCAATTTCGTTCTCTTTTTACCTGTTTATAAACTGTTTTGGAAATAATGACAGTATAAATAGCATTCATGGCAACATGCTGAACAAGTTGCCAACACTCATCAAGTCTTTAACGTTGGTTATAGAGCAGTCCATCCACACAGGCTAAAAGGGCGGCAGTCCAGAAAGATTTGCCAACAACAATTTTTTTATTTTTTTTTAGACGATTACCCATATGATGTGATAGTCAATCGCAGGGAGCAGGAAGGCTTTGGTTTCATCATCATATCATCCGTGTCGAAAGCTGGGTCTACGATAGGTGAGTTCATCGGTATGTGTCACCAATTTTCTCACAATTTTTACCCGTTCACTCACTTAACATGTTACCCCGCTAACAATTGTATTATTTATAAATATCCGTAAAAGTATTTGCGGAATGATGGCAGGATAAAAATGACATTTTGGAGAAAGTGAATGAAAATGAACGTGAATGACGTGAATGAAAACACACATCAATATTTTGCTTTTTTATGTAATACAAACAAAACATAGCATAAATTATTATGAATTACTTAAAAATATATTTTGTATCTGTTAATTTTAAATTAGAGAAAGTTGGTTTAAATTAAGAAGTAATGTAAGTTGTAACATAGTATTGCCAAAAGTATAATCTACCATCATAGTATTTTTAAAGTATTTCATTGCCTGTAAGCTATTAAACAAATATTTTTGTTAGATGTTAACTGACTTAAAAAAAAAATGGTTAATTGAATATTAAACACTTCATTGTATCTATTGTGTGAATCAATCAGCTGTAAAACTCTGCCAGTATTATATGTGTCGTGTTTTAAGAAAACTGGGCATAATGCATGTGCGTAACGTGTCCTCCCAGTCCGCACAGGCTAATCAGGGACCACTTTCCGCCCTTAATTGGATTTTTGCTTAGAAGAGACTTCAATTAAACGAAAAATGTCATAAAAGCGGAAAGTGTCGTCCCTGATTAGCCTGTGCGGACTGCACAGGCTAATCTGGGACGACACTTTACGCACATGCATTATGCCCAGTTTTCTCAGAACACGACACATATCAGTCTCTATATCCTATGTATTTGTGGTTGATCCGTGTACATGTATATGTGTATTGATTTGCCGTTCTGTTTAATGTACTTTTCTCTTTGTGTAAACTTTCCTTTCCAGTTTCAGACTCACATTTTTGTGTACATTGAAAGAAAACTTGTTTGTGACCTGAATGCCAATAGAATATTTTTGTCAATGGACAGTGAAAGCATTATTTCAAGATTTGTTATTTTGACAAAGACAATGGGCTTCATGTTTAATTTTTTTAGTACGTTATTGAAATAGAGATTTATGAATAGTGAAGCGTGTTTACAGTCGATAATGCTGAATAGATGTTGTGAAAATTCCTAGGTAATGGATAGAGATGCAGGTAAAAGGTTATAAGAATTGTTAGAATAAAGGCAGATATTTGAAATAGCCATGGAAAGAGTCCCTTGTTATCCCCAGCCAAAGGGGGAGGGATATAGAATTGGGGTTGTGGGTCATTCTGTCTGTCACAAAATTTTGAAATGGGGGGGGGGTATATCAATTCAATGAATTTCCTTGTTTGTTTATTAAGTAAATTTGTATGATTGTTAACAGCAATGGTTGGACACTGATTTCAGACAGATATTCTCTGTATGGTAGCTACTCGGCAGATGACATGTTCAGTAAACGAAACATGTATCCATGGATTGGTGAGAGACATTAACTCTGCACTTGTTACAGTTTAGCCTTTGTGGTACCCTGCCTTGTTGATGTATGCCTGGTCGACCTAGCCCAAACTAGTTACATGTTTTCCTCATCTATTTTCACTATATGAGCCTCGTTCTGGGAAAACTGGGCTTAATGCTTGTGCGTTAAGTGTCGTCCCCAATTAGTGCACAGGCTAATCAGGAACGTCACTTTCTGCTTTTATGGTATTTTTTGTTTAAAGGAAGTCTCTTCTTAGTGAAAATCCAGTTTAGGCGGAAAGTGTCGTCCCTGATTAGCCTGTGCTGTCTGCACAGCCTAATGTGGGACGTCACTTTACATACAAGCATTTAGCCCAGTTTTCCCAGAAACAGGCTCATATGTTCAGCATTCTTACTTTATTGTAGAATTGTCTACTGTTACTATTTCAAATACAGGTCTTCATCATGTACCTCTGTCATACATAATGGCTGGAATGACTCATATCAATTACCTTGTGTTTAGTTTTCAAGTTTCAAATCATGAATGATGTGTTTCATGCATGGTGTGGACTGGAAATATGTTGTATGTTTTCTCTTATAGTATACTAGTGTTATGTTTATGATACCTACAGTTTACTACCTCAATAAAATGTCCTATCATTTTGTTGCTGCACCTGAAGCCGTTGTTTCTGCTGTTTATGCGATTAAGGTCAAAGAGGTGCCCCATGTTCGGCTTTCGCAATGTGGGCATGTTGTTGAAAGATGAGCAACATCATCTACCTATACCATACCTCAGTCCCCTTATACGGTTATATGCGCCTCGCTCTGTGAAAGGGGGTTTAATGCATGTGCATAAAGTGTAGTCCCAGATAAGCCTGTGCAGTCCGCACAGGCTAATCATGGACAACACTTTCTGCTTTAAAGGTATTTTTCGTATAAAGGAAGACTCTTCTTTACGAAAATCCAGTTTAGGCGGAAAGTGTCGTCCCAGATTAGCCTGTGCGGACTGCACAGGCTGATCTGGGACGACCCTTTAGGCACATGCATTTAACCCCATTTTCTCAGAGAGCGACTCATATGCATGTCTCATTACTACTTTTTTAAATTACCATGCTTGACTTTTCTTAGACAAATGAATCTTGTTTGGATATGAAGTAGTTCAGTCTGTAGTAGTTTGTAAAAATTGTGCCACCACACAGCCATGATATTCACAACAAAGCTAAAATAGGCACTTTTTTTCTTCAAATATTATTCACTGTGCATTTCAATTAAATGTATACTTTTTTCAACTGTAACCAGTTCCCTTTGAACTGAAAGAGTGAGTTGTGCTCCAAAATAGAAAGTGTCCACCATGATCATATGATTTTATTTAATAATAACCTTGAAGGCAGTCTGTTTTTATTCTATAATACGTATTTGTTTCATTCAGAATCAAAGCATATGTCTTGGTTCAATACACATATCAATACAGTTCATATTTATTTCTTGAAAATGTGTCATAGTGATGTAATTGAACAGGGGGGGGGG
>VMBQ01005762.1:2959-21121 GCA_007657795.1 Dreissena rostriformis
AATTGGATCAATTTATTTCCAAAATTAGGGATGTCTAGTATATTTATTTCTATATTTAGAATATTTCTTACAGAAATTCCTTTAAGCAAACAGCGCAGACCCTGATGAGACGCCGCATCATGCGGCGTCTCATCTGGGTCTACGCTGTTTGCCAAGGCCTTTTTTCTAGACGCTAGGCATAAATGGGTTAAGAACTCTGTTACAGCTGTCTGCTCATGTTTCACAGGAACAGAAATTAAAATACAAACAAATGCCAAGTGCTCTTAACTTGCAATACAGTACATTCCATTTTATATTAACATGGTGGGTTAGATGTCTAAAGTATAGCAAAAGGAGCTTGTATTACTCTATGTCTTGAGTATTGTTTTGTTGCCTTATAATTGGTTTTCCTTTAAACAATCAGAACTGCTTTCTTCTGCAAACGTCTGTGATTTGACATAAGAGATTTAAATTTTAAGACCTTTGATAGGCTATAAAAGTTAAAACTTCTATATCCAACAGTATACTCCAATTGGTATTGCAAGAAGAAAATGTTTTACATGATATATTAATTGTCTGTGACACTTAAATTAGTAGACATTTAACCATTTCTCAGTATAAACATTAGCTTATTCATTTTTAAACATTTTATATGGGTTTGTAATCAGAATAATGAAAAGAAAAGCAAGTTATGTTAATTTGTATCTTTGTTGGCAGCAACTAGAAACTGTGCAATGCTATGTTACGTGGAGCCCCTTCCCTGTGTTTGTCCATAATTGTATGATTTATTATGTCTTTTCTTATTTTCCTTTCTTTATTTTGTCCATTCAGCATATCATCAAACTTTTAGGTTGACAATTTCTATCAGTATTTGAAGTGTATTGATAAGGCTAAGAGAACCATATCTTGGTTGTATCGCTTTGTGTTTCCTACAAATGTTGTGGGTAATCTTGAAAAGTGACTACAACAACAGTGGTTGTAATGAACACTTGTGACAATGGTTTATCTGGAAAGTTTCTGTTCAGGTATTATGTGCACATTTGTAGCTTATTTATTAATTAGAGTGAACTGGTGTTGTGTTATTTTCATATCATGTAACGATTATTTTGCAGAAGGTTTGTGCAATTGTTTTAACTCGACATATGGGCATGTGTATTATACTTCACTAATGCAAGTTATTGACTTGTTGTTCCCAGTATTAGGGAAAAGCATCCTGACCAATTAGTGTCTAATTTTTAAAAAAACATTAGAAATTAAAAGCAAAATACCCATGAATATGTTATAGAATCATGTAACTTTTATTTTTGTATTACACACACATAACATTTAGTTATCATGTTTATGCCCAACACATAACTACTGTATATATCCTTTTGCAGCATTGATTTACAATGTTTGTGTAAATGTACTCGTCATTTACCTCTCCCACCATCATGTAACATAGGTTGACATACTGTAACATAAGATTCTGTAACATAATTGACACAGTGTAAAATACAATGATGAAACGTGACTTGGTTGTTGGTGGTTGAGCTTCTACCTATAGGCATCTGGGTCTTCTCAAGTTGTACAGACATTCATAATAGTTGAAATAAAATTATTTTCTCAAATTTAAACATCTTTAAAATAAGTTTCTTTTAAGAATAGTTTCTTTTAAGAATCAATTCAATAATTTCATTACAAGAAAGCAAGTTAATGTGTTTATCGCGCTCATGTTTGTTTAAATTCACCACTAATTGTTCCTTCATCATTGTTTCATGTTCATAGTCATTCTGATCTCAAAAAGTCTCATCACGTTTTACTGTCTGCGGTGTAAATGCAATGCCTATCCATATTCCCAGCTAACCTTCTCATTGATGCGCTATGATGGAAGATGCAGATGCCTATTTGGACTGTGCCAACTAGCCGTGTATATTGTTGTAATACATCGTTTTGTACAGAGAATATATAATAGCAGAACCATTGTCCTGGATTTGTGTTTTGTTTTGTCCATTAATTCCATGGCCCTCTGGTTGGACTTTGTTCTGCCGTTACTTTGCGTATTGCCCATCTGCGATTGTTTTTATGCCCTCGAAGGTGGGCATATAGTGATCGCACTGTCTGTCTGTCTGTCCTTCTGAAATTCCGTCAAACTTTGCATTAGGTTTTGCATTTAGGTTTCGAAAAATGTGGAAATTTTTTGCAATATTGATCATAGCAACTTGATATTTGGCATGCATGTGTATCTCATGGAGCTGCACATTTTGAGTGGTAAAAGGTCAATGTCATCCTTCAAGGTCAAAGGTTAAAAAAAAATCAAAGCGGCGCAGTAGGGGGCATTGTATTTCTGACTAACACATCTCTTGTTCAATTTAACATTAGTATGCTAACTCATAAAGAGCTGCATTTCATCTTGCACAAAATTCACACTTGATTACATGTGTGGTGTTTTTTATGAATAAAATTATTGGTACTTTGCCACACAGCTTTGCAGCTGAATAGAACACCTCAGAACATTTCTATATTTCAACAATGACGTACTTGATGTGACACAAAAACATGAACAACCACCAAATGCAATCATCAACTTAAAGTGAAGTACACTGTATATGAATTTTAAAGCTATAGGTAAATATACATTTTATCGGAGGAAAAACATTTACTAACATTGTTTGATGATACACACTACACACTACACAATTTTTCGATTACAAGCAACAGTGATTTGCAGAAGAATACAGGGTAACGTTGATACTTTTATTATGTTGTGTGAACATTGAACCTGATACTGTAATAGCATCATGTGTAAGTGTTTATGTTATAACAATGAATCGGAGATACACGTCCTCAAAAGCAAAATAAGGACCATATCAGACTGAAACACCCATTTCCTTTAAGTTTGTAAAAGACGACTTCATAAACCACATTTATTACATGAAACCTTTTTGCATATAATCTTCACACACTATTTACCACTACAGGTGAAAACAATACCACATTACAGCAGTTTGTTTCTGATCATATTGGTCGTTGGACAAGGCAAACATTTTTATACAAGAACATGCAAAACTTATTTTTAGACAGAGTATTGTTTTTCTTTCTTCCAGTCTTGAATTAAATTTATCAACCCAGTGAGCATGCTTTTAGCATGCATTAAGATTCCAAGCTTGTTCATGCAAGATGAGCCGAAACGATGTTGTCGACAAACCATTCAGTATCACGGAAATTTGCTCTTTTGGTTGAATAAAGGCATTATGAAAACGAATGACCGGATTCATAAACTGCAATCATTTTACTTGTATACAATGTGTAGAAGAAGTTAGAGCACAACAATAAGCCGTATAAAACGTGTGTTTGTGTCTTCGTTTATATGGCCGTATTCTATTTATGGAATGGCTATATGTGCCTCCAGCTTTCTTAAATGATTAAATTAAGTGAATACAAATATTGTAAAAGTTTAGCACGAGGCAATTTTACGTGTAAAAGTAAAATAACTTCACCGAAACCAGCGAAACAATTACACGCTAGGAATGATGCATATGTCTTTGATATCAGAGGAATGTGTTCCCGGTAAGCAAGTATAGATTGACATGGCACTCGTGCACTACACAACCATACGCTTGGATTGTTTCCAATAGTTGCACACGGCATTGTTTGTGCACGTTTTGCACGAGTTAAGTAAGACCATACATGTTTACAAAGTGAAGTACGCTTCAATGGGTAAAAATCGTTTTCTCAACTGAAAGTAAGTTGCTATACGTAACGGAACGTTAACATAATTATGCATAAAGGTCAGTGCCAGATTAATATTGACGAGCTATACTTGTGACTGACACTGACAACTAAATACTTATGCTGTTAAATAATACATTTCAGGTCATCAGTCATAGTGACTTTTCGATTTCTTTACTTGGCATGACGCAAATAACAGATGCTGAAGTTGCTGTCGTTGTTAACGACATCAACATAAAATATACGTTTAATCTGGGTGTACATTTTACGTTTGTGTAGCGTGATTTCTATGTAAACAGTAGACTATGGTTTATTAATTGTTTATTGTTATTGTTGTGTTTTTTTTAAGGAAAATACCTGCGAGAGAATAGTGAATGAACTATCATTAAAGTACAAACGTTATATGCGTATAAGGAAGTATTTGCCATGATAAAGTGTTAACCTGCATTCCTTTTCTAACAAAAATGGCGGCGTTATCAGATTCATTACAGAACAAGGGATCGGACTTAATTTATGACTACAGTTGCTATTTCTGTGAAGAAAATTCTGTAAATACAGAAGCAGATTACCACTGTGCAAAATGTTCAAAGTGTTTCTGTAACAGTTGTATCGTACAACATAATCAAATATTTAAAAATCACTCCGTGCTGGGAAAAGAAAACACTAAACTATGGCCGATGAGGAGGGCCACCTTGGAAAGCCTGCGGAGATGTAAGGATCACCAAGACGAGACAATAAAACTGTTTTGTGAAGATCACAACCAGCTCTGTTGTCACACGTGCATCGAACTTCATCACCGGTAGGTGGAGCGATTTTGTTTGGTTATACTTGAATATAAAACACTGTTAACACTCTATAAGTCATAATTTAAGTACAATCGTCATGAAACTTGTTCAAAACATTTGTTCTAATGATATCCTTGCTGAGTTCGAAAATTGTTTCGATTCAATGGAAAACATGGCCGCCAGGGGCGGGGCAGTAGTCCTAATCTGGCCATAGTTAAAACTTGTTAAAACTCTAGAAGTCACATTTATAGTCCAATCGTCGAGAAACTTTGTCAATACATGTTTTCTCATGATATCTCATCTGAGTTCGAAAATGGTTCCGGTTTAAAAAAAAAAACAAAAACAAACATGGCCGCCAAGGGATAGGGCAGTGTTCCTTATATGGCTATATTAAAGGCCTGTTAACACTATAGAAGTCACATTTATAGTCTCATCTTTACGAAACTTGGTCAGAACATTTTTTCTAATGATATCTCGGCTAAGTTCGAAAATGGTTCCGGTTCTGTGAAAAACATGGCTTCCAGGGGGGCTGGACAACTTGTTTTTAACAATTTGTTCTTATGAAATCTCAGCTGAGTTCGAAAATTGTTTTGTTTCGTAGAAAAACATGGCCGTCAGGGGCGGGGAAGTTTTTATTATATAGCTATAGTGAAACATTGTTAACACTCTAGAAGTAACAATTATGGTCCAATCTTCATGACCCTTGGTCCGAACATTTGTTCTATTACTATATCGTTGAGTTTGAAAATGGTTTCGGTTCGTTGAAAAATATAGCCGTAAGGGGGAGGGTCTGTTTTCATTAAATGGCTATAGTAAAACATTTTTAACATTCTAGAAGTAACATTTTTAGTCCAATGTTAATGAAACTTGGCCAGAACATTTTTTTTTTCGAATGAAATCTGGGCCGATTTTGAAAATGGTTACGGTCTGTTAAAAAACATGGCCTCTAGGGGGCGGGGCGTGTTCCTTATATGGCTATAGACGTATAGTAGAACCTTGTTTACGCGATAGACGTCGCATGTATTGCCCAATCTTCATACAATTTGGTCAGGATATTTGTTTTAATTATATCTGGGACGATTTCGAGAAGGTTCGAGCCCGTTAAATAAAACATGGGTAGGGGGATAGACAGTTTTCCTCATATGGCTATTGTGAAATCTGTTAACACTCTTGAAGTCACATTTTATGTCCAATCTTCATGAAACTCAAATACAAGATTTGTCCTAATGATATTTCGGCCGAGTTCAAAACTGGGTTATGCGAGGTAAAAAAAACTAGGTTACTAGGTCAAATTCAACAAAAAGATTGTAAACACTCTACAAGTTACATTTGAAGTCAAATTGTTATGACACTTGGTCAAACCATGTTTTAATGATATCGCGGCAGAGTTTCAAAATGGTTCCAGGATTAATTAATATAAGGTTTGTTTAAGTACATATAGATTCTGTGTTGGAAGTATGTTCAATTAGTTTAGTACCTTCTGGTCTCATGTGAGTGCCTTCGGTTCCTGATCAGAATCGAACAAACTTTGCCGAATGTATCTTTCGAGACGGTTCATGAGTTTTGGCAAAACATTGACAAACAATAATACGAACATTATCGAGTTTGAATGAGGTGTAAACTTCAGACTGTCCTCCATGACAGCCCCCATGCTTGGTTACCGATAGAAACGATACAAATGCTACTCAATTGTGCTTTTGGTGATATAATAGGCGGAGCTTGGCCATGAAGCGTGTTCGGCATAATTTAGGAGTCGCATAAGACATGTTCTGGTCAACACCACAAAACAAAGCCAAATGAACTAAATACATTGTGAAATTATGCGGACGGTTTAAGGAGTCGCTCCCGAATGATTACCAATAGTGCTTGAAGGTTGTAAATATATCGAAAAAAGCTGAAGAGTTGCTGAATTGTAGAAAGAATATTGAAAGTTTGCTGATCTGAAAATTTGGTTGTATTAACGATGCGCTCCTTATTTGTTTTATATTTATGTCAGAGACCCTTTTTAGATCAATATACATGAATTTACAATATCATTTTAGAAATATGATCAACATTTTGTCACTGAATCGTAGCTCGTTGATATCTATCACAGTGTTAACATTTACCAATGAAGTTGTCTAAATAGTGTTATCATCTGATTTGTTTGCGGACTATCCTGTTCTATTATCTGCATACATGTGTAGTATACCCGATATATAGATTTGTTTGCTTAAGGTCCATATCATAACATACACAAATATTACAATCTGCCTCAATCAGAAAACAAGGCTCCAATCTTATCTCTGACAAAAATCAATTTAAAACTACAAATAAAGACAATTTTATTAACAATTATCATATGCCTTTTCATGAAACTTGCCTCAACGTAAATCATATTGAAGATGAGGCTGTCAAACACTTTCATGGTCAAGGTCACCACTTGGTCAGCGATCAAAAGAATCACTATAAGGGATACAACTGGCTCTTCAAATGCATTGTTTATTTATAAATGCCCTTTCATGACTTGGAAAACATTATTCTCTGCAGCACAGTACCATGGTGATAAGTTATGGTGTACGTCTATAGGTCTGTGCAGTCTCATAACGCAATATGATGCAACCTAACCCTTTGTATTTTCAGTCAGTGCAGCAAGGTCACACTAATTGCTGACGCAGCTAAAAACTGTACAACAACAAAAGATCTTTACCAGCTGACATCTACCATTTCAGCCATGCAAGAACGTGTAAAGAAACTTCAAGAAGACACCGAACTGAACATGCAGACACTACATAAATCATATTTAAAGACAAAAGAAGACATCTATGTCTTCCGTAAGAAAATTAACGACGCTTTAGACATTATAGAGAAAATCTCCTTGAAAGAGCTGGAAGACTTGATGAGCAAGTTGAAAGAGTCATTTCAGGATGATATTGAGCACTGCAAAAGTATCAGTGAACAACTGAACCGCATGTTAGAAGCTATAAAAGATGTAGGTGAGAAGGACAGTGATCTTTTCTTCATAGCCCAAGCAAAATGTTCAGAAATATTAAAACTATCTGACGGATTACTCGCTGAAAAGTGTTTAGCAGTTCACAGGAACCTTATTTTCAAATGTGATACAGCTATTGAAGAATACCTTACAAAGTCTAAAGGTCTCGGCGGGGTTGCAAGTAATGATCAACCATTTTCGATTAAAAGACATGATGTGAAAATACAGGATGACACGAGCAGCTGTTATATCACAGGCATTGTAAGTCTTCCTAACAATCATATCCTTATAGCAGACTACAATAATAAAAGAGTTAAGCTATTGAACCAGAATTATCAGGTGGTCAGTCACTGTTTTTTTTCTTCGGGCCCTAGGGACTTATGTCAAATAAATACTTCAAATGAGCTGGCAGTTACTGTGGATGCTGATAGCATGGGAGAGGTGCAGTTCATCGAGATGAGCAACGGGCAGCTGGTGAAAGGGACGAACGTTAAGCTACCACACAGGAGTATTGGTATAGCCAATCACCGAGATAACCTGTATGTCACCTCCTTCACTGCTTTATACCACTACACTATAGATGGGACGCTGGTGAAGAAGCTGTACGAAGATACAACTGGTGCTGATACAGGTCAGAATGTTATGCTCAAAATTCGAAATGATTTATGTATATATCAACTTTGTATATTAGTTGTTGTATTTTTTACAAAAATAGGTTAGTGTATTCACTTCATTTGTTTGCAGTAAGAATAATTATTACCTATGATATTTCTTAACAAATTGAAACATTTTTGTCGACACTTTTGTGTGAGAATATGTACAAGTTCTTCATACGTACATTTTTTGACACGTGTTTAAGGTTATTTGCAACACACCCTTTCTAGATCGAGTACCAGTAAAATATGTTTCATGTAGCAAAATAATTCAGTTTATGCAGGTTTTAATAACAATCATTAGCCACGAATGTTAATAAAAGAATATTTTAGTTTTATGGTAGGTCAAATAAATCGCAATAACGTTACGACTTTTAATTTAACGTAGTATGCTCTTTAAACGTCATTCCGTGGAATAACTATTTTAATACCGACTTTTAATTGTAAATGTCATGCTCCATATTGTATCGTTTATACGTATGTTATAATATGAACACAAGCAAATGAAGATAATGACTTATCAATTGGTTTCTATCATGTGGTACAAGTTATTAGCACCAACATGATATTTTAGGATGATAAAATTATACAGATATGTCGCCGGCATAGCCATGTTCATGGCATCACAATGTTTTTATTAAACAGATTTAGTTAACACAATTGACTATACAAAGCTACCGAGTCAACCTGTCTCTGTCCTTCTTTGCAGTGTACAAGTGTGCTATAAATAGCAGTGGTGACAAGATCTACATTTCAGACTACAGCCACAACAAGCTGCTCACACTTTCCAAGGAAGGCACTGTACTGTCCACATTCAGTGACCCGGAATTACAAAAACCAATAGGGATACATGTAACAGAATTAAATCAAGTGCTTGTCTGTGGATACACATCCCACACTGTCTTTCAGATTGATAGTGAAGGAAAGAAGAAGATTGCAAGATTGGCTTCAGAGAAAGATGGAATAACAAGTCCTTACTCTGTCCATTACAACAGACACACTTGTTCTGTCATCGTTGGATATGTTAGCAAGAATGAAATTCTTGCATTTGTTGTTGAATGAACATACTGTACTGATGCATTTTTATGCATCCAATCAGTAAGGTTATTGTTAAATGTTAACTGGTTTAGTAAGCTAAGTGATATGCATTTAACTTATGTTTTTAAAATAAATTTGCAAAACCATTTTCTAACCGTAAACAATAAGTTTTCGTGAATGTAAGTCGCTGCATATCATCGCAGAGCCATTTACTAACAAAATATTATATGTTTAGTGTTTTAGTTGCTGTTGTTTCAAAAGTCTCAGAGATTCAATACAGTCTTAACAATATATGCATATTATAACACATTTAATACATTTAACAATCAACAGATTTATATTACAATATAAACAAAAGGTTATTGTTAAATAATTGATTTTAGTCCCTTATCACAAACTACTGGAAAAGGGGTCACAACAGTTCCGATTCTTTACTTTAACGCAAATCATTAAAATAATTAATTTCGCTTAATACATGGCAGTGCAAGGATAGGTAGATTTTGCTGCTTTAAGAGTGGGTCTAGTTTTGTTTCTTTTTACAAATTTAAATAAACATTTTTTTGAAAACATAATGAATGTAAAGGTCCACTTGTATTTGCATGTCCAAGTATAAAGGAAGGCATATTTAAAAAAATTGTGATTAGATCCAGAAAACAGTTCTGTTATTAACTGATTAACATGCTTACATTCCCAAAATATATGTTGAATGGTTTCACATTCAGTTTCACAAAAGGTACAGTTAGCTGTAGTGGCATAACCAATTTTAAACAAAAAGGAGTGTGTACCTATGATTCTATGTATAATTCTATGTTGAAACCATTGTAAATTGGTATCCCGTGTAATACAGAAAGGCATATAAAAAATATGTTATGAAGGGCTTCATAAATATAATGTCTTTTGAGCTTTTGACTTGCATGTACCTTGTTACTGATTTAATTATACCAAGGAAAAGTAGGTTATTTGGATGGAAGTCATATACTTTGCCAAAATCATCGTAACTGTAAAAGATAAAAGTTTCAATATTGTGGATTAAGTCTCCGACAAAATGAATGCTCTTTTGAAACCATGATTTAAAAAAATACACTTGTGTTACCAATTGTTATGTCTGGGTTATAAAATAGAGGATTTTGAAGCAGAAGCTGATTTTTAAATTGTTCTTTTCTACAAAGTCCAACAAATGACTTCAACGTATCTTTCCAAAATTCATTTTGTATCCCGTTAATTTAGTTTTTGGGATAGTGGCTTCCACAATTGTATAATTAATTAAGGTCAATCATTGTATTAACAATATTTATACATGTTCCATTCCCAGTGACCAGTCTACGGATCCATGTGCACTTATGAGAGCTAACAAAAGAA
Source organism: Dreissena rostriformis (assembly GCA_007657795.1). NCBI lineage: Eukaryota > Metazoa > Mollusca > Bivalvia > Myida > Dreissenidae > Dreissena > Dreissena rostriformis. The sequence continues at coordinate 13,456 of VMBQ01005762.1, forward strand.
AAAAAGATCTATCATCTTTAAACATCCTTCGTTATATTCTTTTATTACAATATTTTTGCTTATTCGTGCTTTACCACTCCACACAAAATAAAATAAAAAAGTTCGATGATCTAAGCTAACAAGTAATGTTGGGGATTAGGCAAGGAACAAAAAGAGGATTTAACATTGGTTATGCTAAAGTTTTAATAACTTGAAATCTTCCTATTGGAGTTAAAATCCTTCTAGACCAGTTTTTTAATAAAGCTTTTATTTTGGCTATTTTGTCAACATAGTTTAATTCTATAATTTTTGTAAAATCAATATGAAAAATTTAGCCAAACATGTCAAATGAGTGTTGGTTCCAATTTAGTTTCCATCTGGTTTTTATGCTTTCGGAGCTAAACTTATTTTTACCTATCCAGACAACTTTCGTTTTGTCGAAATTAATGTGAAATCTGACAATACATCTAAAGTTTCATTGAGAGATGCTGCAGAACCATCCAGGAGTATAGAAGTGTCGTCGGCAAATTGTGAAAATTTGAATTCTATGTCATTAATTTTTAACCAGGTTTTCCGAAGGAAAAACTGGTTATTAGATTGGCGAATGCGGGCGGGCGGGCTGGCTGGCGGGCGGACGGAACAAGCTTGTCCGCTCTCTAATTCAAATAGTTTTCATCCGATCTTTACAAAACTTGGTCAGAAGTTGTATCTAGACAATATCTAGGTCAAGATAGAATATGGTTCATGCCGGGTCAGAAACTAGGTCACGGGGTCGAAAAACATATTGATTTTGAAACAAGGGGGGGGTAATTGTGATGAACAATCAGTAGAAATGCACATTTTGAGTTGCAGTTGTCTCCCTTTATCAGACTTTTTATTATTGAAAACCTGGTTTTGTGACAATTTTGTCCCTTGCTAGTCATTTAATCTTAGGATTAGACCTTAATTTGATAGACAATATTTCAGAGCAAAGTATGACAATGTAACAACTGAGAGGATCTCCATGTCTGCAATCACGTTGTATAGGAAAAAAACAACTCCGTCTTTATACAATACATTGAACCAGTTTTTAATGTCAGGAACAAAATTAAACCATGATAGAGTCTGATTTACAAATGCCCATGACAAGGAATCAAAGGCCTTTTCAAAATCTATGAGCAATAGCAGACCCGGGATGTCATATTCATCTGTGTAATCAAGTATATCGTAAATGGGTCTGGTGTTCTCTCCTATAAACCTACCCTTAATGAAAACTGTTTGGTCATTGCTTATTAATTTATCTATATATGAAGCTTAAATATGTTTGCGATGCATCCAGAACCTATTTTATAAACAGTATTTTATAATGTAATACGCCGCCAGTTCTGCAAAAAATGTCTGGGTTAATCACCTTTTGGAATGCAGGTAATTATACCTTGTGTTTTAGTAAATGATAGATTTCCACTTCTCGGGGATGTTAACAACTCACTACCACGTTAACAACTTTAATAATAATTCAGAGCAAGAATCATTTAGATTTGTCAATGTTCATTTGTAAAACAGCTGGAGTGATGAAAAAATGTTTCGCAGCTGAGAAATGCAGTTCAGATTTTAACAAAATAAGTAAGTGGAGATATGAACTGTTGCTGGTTTCTAGACAAGTATTGCTTCTAGTGTGATGTTTAGATAATAAACACACTAATCAGCATGTGAGCACCAGATATTTGAATGCATTATTTTAACAGTTATAAATGATAGTGGTGTTACTAGTCCTTGTTGTGCTCCCCAAAATTCCATCTCTACAAATTCTATTTTTGAAGGGATTGTGTTTGCGTGTACGTGCAACAAAACTTGCTGATAATCTTATCATACTTGATGTTTATCATTCTGGAACACGAGATCAAATGTTTCAGAAATAAGAAATCAAATTTTCAAGTGAGTTATTTCTCTTTGATAACATTTTTTTTAAGGAATTTTGTTTCCGCGCTAAGTTGGTGGAACTAATGATATGCAGTATCACTATAATTAATATACATGTGTATATTTATCAGGTCTTTCCACTCAGGTGACTTTTAAGAGAGCTTTTTCACATTTATCATACGTATATAAGACATTTCAATTGCCGTGTCAGATCTTTGGAATTAATCTATAGTGCTTTGATTATACCAGGTTTTGTTTGCTTCCATAGACATCGATATGATAATAATTCCGATTTATGTTCCCACAATATATTATTCCTGTATGTGATAAGGTGATATACTATTGATACAATTGTATGTTAAACAAAACCATATCTGTTGTAAATTCATGTATCTTGATGTTAACCATTGTGTGTGATTATGATATATAATAGTACTATTGATACAATAGTATGTAAAACAAAACCATATCTGTTGTAAATTCATGTATTTAGATGTTCACCATTGTGTGTGATTATGATATATAATAGTACTATTGATACAATAGTTTGTATAACAAAACCATATCTGTTGTAAATTTATGTATTTTGACATAGATAAACCTCTTTTTAATGTAACCACAATCATTCTGCATATATCTGTACAATGAAACTCCTTTTGTACATTTTATTCTTGTTATATTTTCTGTTTGTATTTAATTTGCTAAATTGCTTGCATCATAACATGCAGAATTTTTAATATAGAAATGATATTTACTGTCTACCTAGATATTTGTTAAATAATATATTTTTTATGGCACATTTTTCATCATACCTGTATATGAATGGATAATCTTAAATTTATTTCCCACAACTGTAGGGGTCTCAATAATAATAAAAAAAACGTAAAGATGTCTTTGATTTTAAAAAAGCAAAACAAGCACATATTTATTGTCTCCATGACTGTCATTTTACTCCAGATATGAAACATAAAATATACTTAGAATGGGATGGGGAATGTTATGTTAGTTTCGGGCAATCAACTTGAAGAGGTATTTGCGTTTTCTTTAGAAAAAAAACTTCCAATCACAGTTAATAAAATTGAAAATGACTCTCTTGGTAACTACCTTTTATTGGATTTGAGATATATGACAAACCGGTTAACCATATGTTCATTATATGGGCCGAATTAAATTACACCCATTTTTTGTTTACTAATCTCTTTAAAAAGATAACATATTTTCAAACTGATGATTACATTATATGCGGATACTGTAATTGTGTACTAGACTAGACTATTAAAATTAAACATCCATTAATAATAATAAAAAAGCAATACAAACACTGCAATCTATTATTAGAGATAACAATATAACTGATACTTTTAGATATCTTAATGGCACTACCCAACACTATACATGGAGACGATTAACACCATTACAGTAGGCTAGACTTGATTTTGTTCTTACTTCTAATAGTTTGTCATCAAAAATTAGAAAATCTACAATTTATTCAAGATATAAATCAGATCACACCATGATTGACCTTGACATAAGTTTTGAGGATATAACACATGGAAAAGGGTTATGGAAATTCAACAATTCACTGTTAAAGGTTATTGAATATTTAAACCGCATCAATACTTTGATAGAAAATGTTAAACAACAATATTGTATTCCAATATACAAAAATATTGAAAACATTGACAACAGAAACATGCAATTTGTTATCAATGACCAGTTATTCCTAGAAACATTACTTATGGGAATAAGTAAAATACAACATAGAAAATATTGAAAACATTGACAACAGTAACATACAGTTTCTTATCAATGACCAGTTATTCCTAGAAACATTATTTATGGAAATTAGAGGAAAACTATTTCTTTCTCATCATATAAAATTAAACTAAACAAAAAACATGAATCCAATTTAATAAAGGATATTGATAGAATTAAAAAAAAAATCATTTAATGAAACTAATGCAGACCAACTTCTTGCTTTAAAAAATGAATTAGAAAATGTTCGGGAAAATAAACTTAAAGGGGCACTTATTCGTTCTAGAGCTAAATGGATAGAAGATGGGAAAAACCATCTAAATACTTTTGTTCACTTGAATCAAACCATTATTCAAACAAGTTGATACCTTTTATTGAGTTAGAAAACGGTTCTAAGTTGAATGAGCAAAATTATATTTCAAATGAAGCTGTTTCATTCTATAAAACACTATACAGAAAAAAACGACAACGAAATTGAATACGATATAAACGCTTATTTATCTCATGTAATTATACCAAAAATTGAATAAAATTCAATCTGATTCATCAGAAGGACTGCTTAATGTTACAGAAGTATCCATAACACTTAAAAATATGAAACATGACAAAAGTCCAGGTTCTGATGGATTCACTGCTGAAATCTTTAAGGTGTTTTGCAATAAGTTAGGTTACTTCATAGTAAGAAGCATAAATTATGCTTTTATTACTCACTCCTTGCCCATAACACAAAAGAATGGCATTATAACTTGCATTCCAAAAGAAAACAAGCCGAAATGTTATTTAAAAAACCTGAAACCATTAACCTTATTAAATGTTGTTTACAAAAAAGCATCAGGCTACATTGCAAAAAGATTAAAAACAGTACTTGATATTTTAATGTCAAAGATCTGTTTTCATTAAAAGGTCGATTTATTGGTGAAAACCCTAGATTTCTTTATGATATATTAACATATGCTGAAGATAATAATTTAATAATTAATTTGATAATAATAATTTACCTTGATTACTAATGATAATCGATCTTGAAAAAAGCATTTGATACCTTGTCATTCAAGTTTATAGAAACAAACCTTAGATTTTTTAATTTCGGATCAATGTTTCTAAAATGGATATCTATGTTCTTCTATTGCCTCCATACAAATGAATGGATACGTGTCAAACAATTTCTGTATAGAGAGGCTGTTGTCAAGGAGACCCAATCAGTGCTTACATTTCCATTATATGTGCAGAAATGTTTGCTATTAAAATAAGCGAAAGCACGGCAATAAAATGTATAACAATAAAAGACTTAGAATACAAAATGTCCCAATTCGTTGATGATTCATCTCCACTTCTACAAGTGTTAAAAAATCATCCCTTAATTGTTCTTTAGACATGCTTCATGGATTCTCAAGATATTCTGGACTAAATATTAACTATAAAAACACTAATTTGATTTGGATAGGCTTTATGAAGTATAGTACTCGATCAATAAAAACTAAATACAAACTGACATGGTAAGCTTCTACTTTGAAAATTCTTGGGATTGTGTTTGATGTTTGCTTAGACAACATGGTAATAATAAATTTTGAGAACAAAGTTGAAAGTATTAACAGTTCAATAAGTCATTGGAATCGTAAACATATGACACCGCTAGGAAAGGTAACTATTGTCAAATCATTGCTTCTACCTTTACTTACTCACTTATTTGTATCACTACCAACACCAATAACAGACACCATGAAAACAATTTATCAACAATTTATCGACTTCATTTGGGCAGGACCAAGCAAAATAAAAGCTTCTGTAATTGTTAAGGAATATAACCAAGGTGGTCTTAATATGATAGATATATGTTCTTTTGAAAAAATACATGGCTTAAAAGATTACTGTCAGGCGAAGGAAATTGTTATACACTAGTTAAATCTATTATAGATTTTAAAACTACGTTTAATACTGACAAAATGTATGCAGAGAAAATAGTTTACACTTGAAAACAAAATTTTGGCTCGATGTCCTAAAACACTATGTATTATATAGTGAAAAGCTGCCTATAAAATTTTTAATGATATATTAGATATGCCTCTATTTTTAATAATAATTTTACAATTAACAAGAACCATATTTGTATTTAAAGTAAATATGAGGTTTTCGTTTTGTGAGAGATATTATTTGGTAGAAAGAAATTGCTTTATTTCCAAAGAATCTTTGGACGAACATGTCGGGACGAACTTAAACTTCCTATTGTACAAAGGATAAATCAACATGATGAGTAAATATATTGAAAAGTTTGAAGACATGCCACATTTAGACAACACAACTCAAGGGCCTATATTACAAACATACATAAAAAAAACTAGTAACCAGCCCAAAAGAAGAAAATCCATGCATATTTTGTAATAATGGCGTAGCAAATATTTGTTCTGGTACTGTCCATATTCTCAAGAAATTGTTAAATTTGTTGTTGAGACTATTCATAGAAGAAGACCAAGCGAAAATTTTGTGTCTAGAAATTAAACGGTATATTTTTTATTTGTCAGAAGAAACACAGAATCCCTTCAACTTTTGTACTTGTAAATAGTATGAAACACAATTTTGAAATATATAAAACCACAATTAACACAGATGATGAATTTCGAGACTGGTCCCTTATAAATAAAATTATTTGTAGACATCTCTAATAATCACATCACTTATCATAACACGTAATATAGATAATATAGACATTGTTTACCACCATTTTTTTGCGAAGTCTCCATTATTAATTTACTTTACAAAATGAAATTCAGCACTTAAGTAATCTTTCGAATTTGTATATATATTTCAGATAAAATATATACGTACTTTTAACTTAAGCTTTATAATATGCATGTGCAGATTAGTTTTGTTGTTATAGTTTTTTAAATATTAAACACTATAAATTGTATATGAATGTATGTTTATAACTTGTGTATGTTCTTCACAAATGCATGTTCTTAAAATACTATATAAAATAACATGCTTGCACATGTGTGTATGTGATATCTTACAGCATATCTTAGTTAAAGTACCCATCAAATACCTGTCCTTTAAGTACTATGTATATTAATGATTGTATGTAAGTCTGTAATATCTTATGGATAAAATAAAATTATACACATGAAAAAAAAATATTCCTGTGTTCTTGCATATAAATAAATGTAAAAGACATGGCTATGGTATAATTACTATTTGATAATTTAAGCGGTGTGGGCGGCTACGTGTGGGGACCGTATTCTGAGAGTGAACGGCGTGGACATCTCCCACCTCAACCACCAGGACATTGTGAACATCATCAAGGAGTCGGGCCTCTCTGTCACTCTCACTGTGGGACCACCCATAGGTAGGTGTCTTTGAGGCAGATCTAAAGAAACGCTCCCACATTTAGGATCGAACTGATGACCTCCTTGTCGCTAGGCAGACACCATATCTACTACGGTGGCCTCTCTTTACTGTCTTTCAATAGAGATTGGACAGTGGTGGTGTGTGTTAACAGCACTATTTACATAAGAGTGTTTGCTTGAAAGTTGATGCAGGATTATTCATTGCTGATAACTACCAAAATTGACTGACGGACCCATTGAGAAGAAATAAAACAAAGGAATTATTGTTTTCAACATATATTTGAGTTCACTGATTTAAAAAAATGTAAACAAATAAAGTTGCTTTCACGAGAATTTTGTCTTATACAATCTTTGCAAATGGTATAGGAGGGTCTAGGTGTAAACTTTTATCGTTTCATTCTTTGCCTTACAGAAGACAAGTCCAATAACACACCAAGGGTTAGTAGAGAGCTAGATTACACTTAATTTGTTTCATTGAAAAGTACATGTTGTAGTAATACTCAAAGAGTACTCAAGATAAAAAAGCTGAGTCTCAACAATCATAACGAATTAGCAACAAAAATAAGTTAAGTTTTAATCAAGGGAGCTTTAATGATCATTTAATGAAATATGCTTCTATCAGAGTAATAGTTTACTTGTTTCAGCGGTTCTCATCTGCTTTTTTCCAAACTAAATGTTAAACAGATTTCTGT